>JAWZYT010003154.1:0-55712 GCA_034508575.1 Petrolisthes manimaculis | reverse complement strand
ATTCAGAATAAAGAAAATGTACGAAGATATTTGGCGACCGGAAACTGTCGGCATATCTGACGTGTGTTGCTGTTGTCGTGTGGGTGTGACGTGGTTGAGGTGCTGTGGTGGTGTGGGTGTGACGTTGTGATGCTGTGGTGATGTGGGTGTGACGCATTTATGGTGTGGCTGTGACGTTGTGGTAGTGTGGTGTAGGTGTGACGCTGTGGTGGTGGTGTATTAGGTGTGGGTGTGATGCTGTTATGGTGTGGGTTTGACTGACGTTTTTGTTGGTGTGGTGTAGTGTGGTGTGGGTGTGGCTGTGTGTCGCTCCAAGTGAGTCCACATCACCATGATAAATGTGTGTTTGCTTCGGCACCGACAATTGAGAAGAGGAAATAAATACTATAAACCTTACCCAACACACACACACACACACCCAACAAGCCAGGCAAAGGTTTGGTGCAGGGAGTGATTCAGGGGGTGTTGTGAGAGAGGAAGGAAGGAAGGAAGGAAGGAAAAGAAGGAAGGAAAGTCATGACAGAGCAAGGTAGGGCAGGAAAGGGCAGGGAGTGATTCTGGGAGTGTTGTGAGAGAGGAAGGAAGGAAGGAATTAAAGAAAAGAAGGAAGGAAGGAAAGTAAGTCATGACAGAGCAAGGTAGGGCAGGAAAGGTCAGACAGAGTGGACCTTGGCTAGGCAGGAAAGTCAGGAAGGCCATGCATGCAGTCAGCTTGGGATGGAGGGGGTGGTGGTGGTGGTGGTGATGAAGGGGGAGGAGGAGCTTGGTGGAGGAGGGGGATATGTAGTTTTAAAAAAGAGGTATTATAAAATGTGTCTTCTCCCCCTCTCCCCCCCTCTGTTTCCCCATCTCTCCGTGAGCAGCAAGGGAGTTTGTCGCATGGTGGTAGCCTGGATGTGGGAGTGTAGTGTGTGCATGTTTTTCCCTGCTGTGTGTGTGTGTTTTTCCCTACTGTGTGTGTGTGTGTGTGTTTGTTTGTTTCCCTACTGTGTGTGTGTGTGTGTGTGTGTGTGTACCCAGAATAGGTCACGGAGGTTATTGAAAATGGAACAGCATGTTTGGTGTTCGAGGAGAAGCAAATACATAGCGCTTAGACTATAGCCATTATCAGGAGAAAATACCTTCAAATCTTACATCTCAATTCATGGTAGTGAGTGTGAGGTGGTAGTAAGTGGTAGTGGCAGTGAGGTAGTGTGAGATAGTGAGTAGTAGTGGCAGTGAGGTAGTGTGAGATAGTAGTGAGTGGTAGTGGCAGTGAGGTAGTGTGAGGTGGCAGGCGGACTCTCCCCTTACTGGAAAAGAAAAGTGGCGAGGGGAGAGTGAGGGGAAGGGAGAGGGGAAACGACTAGAGGGGAAGGACAGACAGCCTGGGAGCAAAGGAGAGTGAGGGGAGGGGAGGAGAGGGTGAGGGGAGAGCAGTAAGGAGGGAGAGAAAGAGGGATGACGGCGACGCTAGTGGAGAGGGAGTGAGTGGAGTGAGGGGAGTGGAACGAGGGGAAGGGGATGAGGTGGACAGTAAAGGAGAGAGAAGGAAGATGGCGAGGAATTGAGAGAGAGAGAGAGAGAGAGGTAGTGAAGATGCAAAAGAAGGGAGAGAGAGATAGAGGATGGTAAAGATATAGCATGACAAAGAAAGGAAGATAGTGAGAAATAGAGTAAGAGAAAGAAGGAATATAGATAGTGAGGAATACATGAATGGAAAGAAAAGGAAATAATGATGGATAAAACAAGGAAGAGAAAGGAAGAAATAGAAGGAGGCGAGGAACAAAATATGGAAGAGAGAAAGGAGGGATAGAGAGAAGAGAGTAAGGAAGAGAGAAAGAAGGGATAGAGAGCATGAAGGCCAGAGTGAGGGGAAGAGAATGATGAGGGAAAGAGAAAGGAAGAGAGAAAGGAGGGATAGAGAGAAAAGAGAAAGGGGAAGAGAATGATGAGGGAAAGAGAAAGGAGGGATAGAGGGATAGAGAGTATATACTGAAGGCTAGCTAGGGTGAGGGGAAGGAAGGACTGAAGAACAAAGGGTGTATGGGAGAGAGAGAGAAGGGAGAGGGGGACTATATATTGCCCTTAGGGTGGTTGGTCAGGTACCCTATCTCTCTCTCTCTCTCTCTCTCTCTCTCTCTCTCTCTCTCTCTCTCTCTTCACCTCATTCTCGGTAACCCTCTCCGACCGACTCTCACCTTCCCTCACTCTCACCCTCTCCCCTCACTCTCCCCTCACTCTCCCACGCTAAGCATTCATTATCCGAGCCCCGCCTATACCACGCCTACACACACACACACACACACACACACACACACACACACACACACACACACACACACACACACACACTATAACAAAAGTAGTACCCTGCGTTGCCAAAGATGATTTATAATTACAATACAAATATCACCACTCGCTTTGTGGGTAAATTATCCCGAGTTGAAATGCGAGATTATAAGGGATTTTCCTGTGAATTTTTTTTAAGTCGTCTATAGGAAATGTTACTGCTTCTCCTGTTCAATATATGGAGCAACTGAATCCTCCAAACTATTCCAAGCAACATTATTTTTGTTTGTTAATCTGGTCCCGTTTCTTGGCATATTGCTTTGGAGGAATCAAGGCGCTCCATTACTGCTTCTCCTGTTCAATATATGGAGCAACTGAATCCTCCAAACTATTCCAAGCAACATGCCCCCCTCTCCATTATTTTGTTAGTTAATTTGGTCCTGTTTCTTGGCTTACTTTGGAGGAATCAAGGCGCTCCAGTGTATGTGTACGAGAGGTGTATTAGCCTGCCCCCCCCCCCCCCCCACTTAATAACTTACTTACGTGGTATCTCATTTTCATTATGCCTATTATCTATTTTGGGTACATACATACATACATGCCCTGATTTGTGTAATATTTTTTTTATATATAATGATGGAACTCTCTCTCTCTCTCTCTCTCTCTCTCTCTCTCTCTCTCTCTCTCTCTCTCTCTCTCTCTCTCTCTCTCTCTCTCTCTCTCTCTCTCTCTCTCTCTCTCTCTCTCTCTCTCTCTCTCTCTCTCTCTCTCTCTCTCTCGAGTACGCTTACATACATACATATATACATACACTACAACACAAAGACTTACTCACACGTAACCTAACACGGGAACACACCCTAACTATAAGCCTGACCGGTACATACACACACACACACACACACATACATACATACATATATACCCATACATACACACACATACATACACACATACACCATAATACATACCTAACTACTCCGGCGCACCTGTTCACACACAGCCAAAAACACAGATGTATACACATACACAAACACACGCCTACACACCTCACACTTGTATCACAAGAGAGAGAGAGAGAAAGAGAGAGAGAGAGAGAACACGAACAGACACGATAGAGCGAAAGCGAGCGAGCATAAACGAGAGAGAGAGCGCAGAAACGAGAGAGAGAGAGAGCAGAAACGAGAGAGAGATAGAGCGAACACGAACAGACACGATAGAGCGAGAGCGAGCGAGCATAAACAAAAGAGAGAGCGAGCCAGCACAAACGAGAGAGAGAGACAGAGAAAGAGAGAGAGCGCGCGTTCAGAGTTGCCACAATGAAAGAAAATGGGTTTGATTCTGTGGCTGTGGTTGGAAGAAAACGAGATTATGACAACAGCAGGTCAGTGTGCCAAGTTCACCTGTCTGTATGAAGTGAATTTATGAAACTGGAGTAGCGGCGTGGCATTGTTTGGGTGCTGTTTCAACTGTGGGGTGGGGGTGGGGGTCGGGGGTTGCATACGTTTTGTTGTTGTCTTGTTGTTGTGGGGATGTGGGATTGCTGGGTTGTTGGGGTTTGTTGTTTGGGTGCTGTTTCAACGGGGGTGGGGGGTGGGGGTCGGGGGTTGCCTACGTTTTGTTGTTGATGTCTTGTTATTGTTGTGGGGATGTGGGATTGCTGGGTGTGGTGGGGTTTGTTGTTTTTGTTATTGTCTGTTATGTGAGGGGAGGGAAGGTGGAGGGGGGAGGGTGATGGATGATTGGGGGTTATTTTTGTTCCTATCTGTTGTGTGGGGGAATGAATGGGGGAGGGTGATGGATGGTGGGGGTTATATTTGGCCATGTCTTGTGTGGGGAGGGGGGTGTTTTTTGCCCTGTCTGTTGTGTATGTGTGTGTGTGTATGTGTGAAGGGTGCTATGTAGGAGATGGACGGTAGGGGGTTACATTTGTCCCTGTCTGTTGAAGGGGAGAGAATGGGGGATGCTTTGAGATGATGAGTGTTGTTGGTTTTGATGTTGTTTTAGTGTGCTACGAGGGTTTTATACTTCCACTCTTAACTTCAGTTCTAAATGTCAGAGGAGATTGGAACTGAAAAAGAAGGAAGAAGTCGTTGGTAGGCCTGGAAAACCCTGAATGTAGCAGGAACTATAAGAAGGAAAGGAGTGATTACGAGCACGAAAGAAAAATAGAAGGAAAGGAGGGACCGTCGAACGATTAAAAGGAGTGTGTACTGCGTGATTAAAAGGAGGGTGTAGTGTGTGGATTAAAAGGAGTATGCAGTGTGTGAATTAAAAGATGCAGTGTGTTGATTTAATTATACACTTAATACGAGATTGTTATCCTCGTTTGGAACTAAATCACTGCAATGTTGTGATGTAAAACCCACACTGTCTTGACAATCCTGCCTTATAGTGTGATTGATTCCTTAAGGGGGTGCGGGAATAGGGGGACTGGCTTGGGGGGGAATGAGGGGGTGCGGGATTAGTGGGACAGGCTTGAGGAGGGGGTATATGGGGGTGAGGGAATAAGAGACAGGCTTTCTAATCACCCCAACCAAGCCTGTCCCCCTATTCCCACACTCCCCAAACTCCCCCCCCCTCCCCAAGCCTGTCCCCTACTCCCGCACCCCCATAATATAGAGAAACACACTATGGGAGGAACAGAGGAGAGGGAAAGCCTATAAAATTATATTCCTGCAACGAATGATGAATCCAATAGAAAGGTTTACTATTTTATGAAATTATTTTGCATTTAACAGTGAATTTTTTTTGTGGTGTTTTGGTCAATTATGTGAAGCTTAGTGGAGGAAAATTTTGGCGGGAATAATAAAGAATGGTGAAAGTAGGGCTTTGTTTATTTTTGCATTATTATTATTATTATTATTATTATTATTGTTATTATTATTATTATTATTATTATTATTATTATTATTATTATTATTATTATTATTGTTATTATTATTATTATTGTAACATATGTAACTCGGAAGATGGAATTAATTCAGGGGGGACAGAGATAACAAATGATAGCCTACCGATAGAGAAGCAAGATTGAGGAGAACTAAGGAGAATTAAGTTGGGATAGAGTGACATCAGAGACCAATAACAAAATGAGGGTGTTAGGAAAAACTTCAAACTTCGCTATATTAACAGAAAAAAAAAAAAAAAACACCCGCAATGTTTGTTATTTTCTTCATGCCCATTCGACTTTCTACCTCTCTCTTGTCATCCACCTCGTACTTACTTCACATAATATAGAGAACAACATCCCATGAACACACAGACGGACAAACACAGCTCGACTCTTTTAATACACGAGTAACTGAAAAAGGCAGGCAGGATAGAAAAGAAGGATTTTTTTGGGTTATATTTTGATGCGGTGTTTGAAATGTTTTTTTTTTTTATTCTTTATTATTCAACGTTGGAAAAATGCATTAGAATAAAATACAGTCAGCAAGTTCTTGTTTGTGTGTGTGTGTATATGTATGGAGTGGCCGGGATACGATAGCAAGGAAATAGATGATCTGTTATGATAAAGGTATTTGATATATGAGTTAAAGAATGTTTGTTTATTCATCTTGAAGCAGCGTCGCCATTACTTCTGCAAAATATTGACGTAATTATTTGGTACGAAGGTCCAGGTACATATGCAAATGAATAATCCACGTACACAGAAAACTGGTCCCGAACTTCCTCTTAAGGACTCTGTGATCGTGTATGAGAATTGGTGGCTTCTGCTGATTCCTCATATACTATGCCACGAAACAGGCTCCTTCTATAGATGGTGTTTCGTGGCAATATTTGAAGGACTCATTTTCCTCTACCAATATTTCGACTCCATCACAGGGTCCCTCTAAAATAATAATAATATACTTGTACCTGCGAAGCCAAGGAAAGCGAAGGGGGCCAGACACTCGACTAGCCTAATGTATATTTATTTACGAACATGTGTCTAGAGGATCTAATAGTGGATTAATTATTGGCCCATGATGCTCTTGTAATCTAGTTAGTCTATTTTTTATTTATAGAAGTTTCCAGGAAGACAATGACAGCTAAAGATGTATGTACAGTTGAACACATGAATAGGTGGTACAGCCCATGCATGCAGGTGAAAGATACTTGACAATCCCATTTGAGTAACTAGTGTCTATTATCAGGTAATTGCTCTTTATTACCATGTATGTACATATATTTTCAGGTATTGTTTGTTGTGTTTTGTTTATTATCAAGCTTTCGGATCGGTTCATCCCACCAGTAGTTAGTTCGTGATGAAATTAAAGGAGAGAGTCATGAATGTTTTGTTGTGTTTTTTTTTTAGATGGTGCATTGGCTTTACCTCTATTTAAAATATTTCATTGGCAAAATTTCGCTTGTGAACGAAAAAAATGGCATAGATGACGTCAGGGTATGTGTGTGTATTGTCGAGTCATTATTGATAAAAAATATCGGTGATGTTATGAAATATTTTGCGGCTTTTGGAAGTTTGAGAGAATTTTTGAGTTCGTATCTTAATGGACCCCGGCAAAAAATTACGGGAAACTGAAATTATGAGGAAAGGGAAAAATACAATCGGATTAACTTTTTTGGTCTGTTTTTGCCGTGATGTCTTTGCCACCTACCACTGTACACACCACTGTACACACCACCACCACCACCTACCACTGTACTACTGTTCCACCTACCCACCTATGCTACTCCACCTACCCACCTATGCTACTCCACCTACCCAGCTGTGACATTCTTCCACCTATGCTACTCCACCTAATCACCTATGCTCCTCTTCCACCTAATCACCTCTGACACAACCGCTCCACCTAGCCGCCTGGAACACCACCACCTCTCCTCCACCTACCACTGCTTCCACTTTTATCCACTCGTAACATCAGTATTGTAGTCAACTCTTCCACATTTAACACAACTCTTCCACCCAACCCTGCCACTACTTTGATCCACTAATAACATCAATACACTATTCAACTCTTCCACATTAATCCCACCATGCACACACAGCCTCATCCACCTCATCATTATCAATCACCACCACTACTCACCACTCCTTCACCACACTTGTTTACTCTCCCCTGCACCACTACTCTCACTACTAACACACACATCATACACTTTCTAACCACTACAGATATATATACAGTGCAGTAAGTTTTTAGGACTACCATTACTATCACTACTACTGTATCCTCGACTACCAACACCACTGCTAACTAACTAACTAACTAACTACCATTACACTTCAACAACCATAAGCACATTACACACACCACACCACTACTACACTACTACCACTACAACCTCTACACGACCGCTATCACCACCACCACACTGTACAACCACTACCACCACTACCACTACCTCCTACTCCACCTCCACCCCCGACCCCCTACCCCTCCGCGCCCACTATATTATGCCACCCCAGTCCATAAAGAGCGCGACAGGGGAGCGTTCACCCCTCCTGACCCCCCCCTACCACCACTACCACACCCACCACACCTACCACACGGCCATGATCGTTACGCCTGATGAGTCTGATGACCTGCCACCCGTCTGACCTCGCTCTGCCATGGTGTCGGTTGTGGTAGGTGGTGGTAGCTGTGGTAGTTGTGGTTGTGACGGTAGTAGCTATGGCAGTAATGGTGGTAGTAGTAGTAGTAGTCGTAATAGTAGTAGTAGCAGTAGTAGCAGTAGTAGTGATTCTTTAATAGTAATATAAAAAGTAATAAATAGTAATAAAAAAAAATATTATATTCACGATGCATTGGGATGGAAGAGTGACAAATTGATGAATGTGATTAAATAATTTGATGATTTCTCTTATTAATTAACGTTGATGAGTATTATTTTTCCTTAAGGGGGTGCGGGAGTAGGGGACAGATTTGGGGGGGAGGGTTACATAGCCTGTCTCCCTATTCCCGCACCCCCCCAAGCCTGTCTCCCTACTCCCGCACCCCCCAAAACCCCCCTAAACCTCCAAAAAAAACTCCTAAACCCCCCCCAACCCCAAGCCTGTCCCCCTATTCCCACACCCCCTTAAAAGTTGTGATGAAGTTTGAAGAATAGTGAATGGGATATTGTAACAACATTTGTGATGAATGGTTTGTGATGATGCTTGTGTTGTGATGAGTTATAACCCTATAATGACACGTATGATGAATGATGATGATGAGGCTTTAATTAGAGTGAAAGGTTTGTTATGATATATTCAGTGAGAGTTTTCCTGAATGTGTGTGTGTGTGTGTGATGAGTCATTTGGATGTTTTACTGTGCTTGTGATGATTATGATGTTGGTGGTGATGTTGGTTATGGTGGTGTTGATGGTGGTAGTGGTGATTTTCATGCAATATAGTGGTGATGTTGGCGTGATAGTGATTATAATATTGGTGTGATGGTGATGATAGTGGTGATGAGATAATGGTAGTGTTGGTGGTGATGGTGGTCAGTGAGAATAGTATTTTTCCGGGATTTAAAATTAATATATATTATTTTAATATCTCCTGAATAGTGATAGTGGTAGTGAATGGTGGTTGTGGTAGTGATGGATGTAGTTAGTGGTAGTAGTGGTTGTAGTGGTAGAGACGTAATATAGGTAATGAAAGTGAAGCTGAGGTGATATTTGTAGTAGTGGTAGTGGTGGTGGATGTGGTTAATGATGATGGTAGTGGTGAGGTGAGTATCTAGTGATGTCTTTGTTGTAGGTGGTGGTGGTGATGTGATGATGATTATAATGATGAAGTTGCTAATGGTACATAATATGGATGTGTGATGAGGAAAAGGAGAGCAGGTACATAAACTTACATAGTGTGTGTGTGTGTGTGTGTGTGTATGTGTGTGTGTGTGTGAGGAAAGTGAGGCAGCGGGGTGGGGCGCCCTTATTTATACCGTGAAGAAAGAGTGGTGCGGCAGAGAGTGAGGCAGGGTGAGGCAGGGGAGGCAGGCCGCCACGCACCAGCCACCACCTTTTTTCAGAGGGTTTCGTCAGCGAGCGTGAGGTGGGGGGAGGAAAGGGGAGGGGGCACTGAGTGGGAAAACGGGGGAGGGGGGGTCGGCAGGGCGGCGCCGGCAGTGCCGCCGCCCGCCTGGCTCGCTAATGACCTGGGCGGCCCTAGTCCCTACGGGCGTGCGGGCGTGTGGGCGGTGGGTGAGCGATAACGAGCGGGCGGGCGGCGGGCGGCGGCGACAAAATCGGCGTGGCGCGGCCCGTGTGGACACGCCGCGCGCCGCCACCCTTGGCCGCCACTTAGCTTAGCGACCCAGCTTGGCGGAGCGTAAAGTTGGCGGGTACACCCTGGACGTGCCGCCCGCAGCCCCGACCTCACGGCACCACTACCTCCCTCCGCTACCACCATCATACCATACCATACCACAACCATACTACCACAACGTACCACACCTATCGTCGCTACCGTGCACCAACCTCCTGTGACCACTACCACACCTCTACGTCACCCCCGCTACCATACAACCATCCATTGCCCAGCCTACTACGTCGTAACCTGCCCTCTACATCATTACCACCACACCACACTCACCATACCCTCCCCTACTACCACCACTGCCTGGCATCATACCACAACCTCCCTGCATCATTGCCACCACACCACACTCACCATACCCTCCACTACTACCACCACACTGCCTGGCATCACACCACAACCTCTCTTTTATCATCACACTTTTACACCCACTTACACACTGCTATCAACTACACCATTATAACCTATATATACCCCTTACTAACACACCCTGTACCAGTTATTGTAGGTGTCAACTGTACAACCACTCTTACACCTCACTAACAACACGATATCACACATCCACCACCTCGTTACCTCGTTAGTATCACATCATTATGCCACTAATATTATGCCCCATATCCACACACACTCTCATTGTAGTCACGCCCCTTCCATAATCTACCACATTCTACCAAATTACTGTCACGCCGCTACTAACTTATACATGCACTGCCGTTCTTACGTTACTATCACGCGTCTAGTACCACTACCACTATACCATTATCCGGTACACTACCACCACTACACGTACCGTACTCTATACCACACATATATTCTGTTTCTCCCACGACTGAGATTTGGTACCATACACTACCATACCACGAAGGCTACCATAGCGGATTTTTTCACCCCATCCTGGTTAAACAAAGATATTCTGAGTACCTCTACGTCACTTTTACACCACAGCCGTATAGGTAGGTAGGTAGTGGTGTTCTTCTTGAAGGTATGTAGCCTATCTGGTTCCAATCCTGACCAAGTAGCCTAATTTATTCCCTCATGCCTTACGTTGCTTCAGTAGCCTAATACTCGTATATACCACAGACAGGTCATCCGTCTCACTGCCACAGAACACTCCTGAGGTTGTTGGAATGGTACTACCACCTCACTCATGCACCATTCGGCCATAACCATACTATTACCACACACACACACACACACACACACACCACTACCTACCTACCACATCGGCCAGCACAAGCCTTGCCACACTACACTGCTTCGTTTTTGTTTTGTTTTGTTTTTCACGGGGCGAAAATGTAGCGACTCACACACATAATTTTTGGTCTATTTCGGTAAATGTAATACAATCCAAGACATTATTAACTCATACCTTTACTTAATTAACTAGGTACTTATCTGCAACTTATAAACACAAAACATATATCTAAGCTCACAAGATAAGAAGGGAATAGGTGTATTTTCGCCATGATAAAAATGAAACTCACCTTCGCTATTCTTCTCACACTTCCTTCACTTGACATAACGTTAATTAAGGGGGAAGAGGTATATGTACTACAGTGTTGGAAAATCTGGAGCAACTGATTCCTTCATGCAATACAAAGTAACAAGCTTACCATTATTTTGTTAATCTGGTCATGTTTCCTGGCATACTTTGAAGGAATCAAGGCGCTCTAATTAATGTACCAAAAGTATACTATCTCCATATAACACACTAACACCATAACACCCCATCCCAGGCCTAAATATAGTTAGGCTTGGACCCCATCCTAGTCAACCATTATATTATACTCGTAACTAAAACGCCAGGAAGGTGATAGAGAGTAGAGGGAGAGCAAGCACAAAGGAAATATAGAAAGAAAGGAGCTTGGGTCAGTTGATGAAATTTGGGAAGCGAGTGTCTCGGAGTCCCGAAGGGGCGCCCAAGCCATGCTGGCGGCTTAAAGGTTGAAGGTGACTGAGAAGGCAAGGTGGTGCTAGGGGAAGGGGACCCAGTTTGGAGAAATCACCAGCATTACCACAACCTGTGTCACAACCCATACCAACCAACATTACTGCTCCTTCCACCACCAGAGAGAGAGAGAGAGAGAGAAAACTGACACATATGGCATAACCTGTTGCTTCTTGTATTGTTGGGAACACACACATACACACACACACACACACTAGCAGAAACATATGCACACGCACGCACACACACATAAATACAAGGACAGGCCAGTATAAAGCCTTATACACGTAGTACCGTACACACACACACACACACACTAAAATATATATACAGAAATCTACACGCTTCTTACCTCCGAACTCTACTGCGACATTTTCAGGAGTTTTCTATCATTTAACTTTTCCTCCAACTTTCCCCTCGAGTGGCCTACAGTCCTTGAAAAAACTCAGATATGTTTTGCAAGTTGCCTTCAGAATGTCCAGGCATCTCCTCCGTGTTTATGTTTTATACCTGGCGCGAAATTTACCGACTCTCGCATTTCATTTATTGGGTTTCTTTCGGCAAGACAATTTACACCAAAATGTACGCAACTAGTTACTAATCAGCAACTTATAAATAAACAAACTTTCAATGGAATAATTATACGCGAAACGTTTATCTATTTTAAATTACCGAGAAGGGTAAATGAAAGTAGTTGAATTTTTCGTCAGCATGTAACAAAGAACGGACTAAAACACCCAACCACTCCCGTCATTATATTAATTCCTCTTGTCATCCCATTTACACACACTCCTACTCTCACACTCCTACCCTCTTGGCCCCCTACATCCCTGCCCTACAATCAGTCTACGGTACAACACTACATGATTTCATTACATATACCATTAGCATTACATAAGACCTGTGTGTTCCTTTACCGTTAGCATTCTCGTCGCCTGTGTGGGAGAGTTGAGTGGCCTCTTCTCTATATATTTTATTGTTATCTTGCGGCAAATAGACATTGTTTTAAGGTTTGTGTTTGTGTTGTGTGATGGAGTTAGATCCGATAGGTTGAAGAAAAAAGACTGTTAGGCCAGAATGACCTTGTACCAATCGGGAAAAGGGGACAAAGAGGAGGGACAGCTAGCATTAAAAGGAAAAATAAAAAGAAGGAAAGGAAGGACAGCTGAAGAGAGAGAAGATTTTACACAGTTATCTTAAAATAAGCAGCAACATGCGCAATAATATTATTAATTAACATGTTAGGCTACATGACTAACTTGACAATTTGGCCTTGCTGGTACAAATTGTTACTGGTTATTATGCGATTTGTAATTGATAATGAATAACTTTGTGTTCAGACAAGTGGTTAAACGTGCTTAGAAATTAACATGGAAATAGCCGTACAAATAAAAAAATATCATGCAGTTACTTGCGGCAAGGGACTATCTTGAGAGCTTTATATCTATTCATAAACAGTGCCGAACAATACTTCACATTGTTACGATTGTAATATCACTATTTCAGTTCCATGTGCAAGTTTAAACAGTGTTGCCAGGTCTGTCTGACGAAATTTCCCCAACTTCAACATCAGAATTTCCCCCTTTATTTAATGCAGTTTTATCATTTGTGTTTGCCTGAGTCACCCGTACCCACCCACCTCGTCGACGTCGTCATCACCACGTGCCTTTGTTTACATTTTACAGATGGCTTATCTAGCGTGGCGGCAAGGGTAAAGGAGGCAGTACAATGGATGGGGCAAGGTCTCTACTCTCTGATAGGCTGCAGCAGGAAGCTCCTCAGCCATCGCCCCTGCCCCTGCCCCAGGATCCCCAACCAGCTGTTCAGGAGAGAGTCAAATCTCCTGAAGCTGCCGTTACACACACCAACGCCGCTACTGATGTACTGAAGCCACAGACGGCACCACAGGTTCCCGAGGGAGGCAAATCACTCCTCCTGCAGGGACTAGAAGGCACGATGGCTCTCCTCGCTGCCAAAGGGGTAGAGGGCACCAAAAGTATTTATCCCTTAGCAATGGAAAACCTCAGAGCTTTCCTGCCATATACCAGTGAGGGGGCAAAGTCATACCTTCAGGAACGCACCGAATCTCACAATGCTGGTCCAGAGAGAAGGGAGAATGTGAGGCCTGGTGGTGAGGAAGGAGGGGAGGTCAGACAGGGTCACAGAAGTAACCACAGTCCCAAGTCACAGCTCAGCAATCCTCGCCATGATGCTACCTTAGTACATGCCATCAGGTGGGAGGATGATCTCAAGTTACTGAATATATTTTTTTATTTGGAAAATAACATGTGAATTCATTTAAAGTGTAAATGCAAGATAAACTTGTTTGGATGATGTTCATGTACATGACAATTGGCTTTTAATAAAAAATTGGGCGAACTTTGTACTTACATATTTTTAACACGGGTGGTGTGCACGGTGAAAGTGAAGTTTGTAGGATGTAACTGAGAGTTAGTTGTCATCCCGTGAATATAAGATGAAAGCTTTAGGGTTAGAAATAGCTCCAGTCACTACTGCATTCCAGCGCAAAAATATAAAGAGTCAGCAGTCACAATGTGCCGAAATTCCTTCACAACAAAGTTAATACGTGCGGACAAGTTTACCGCACCACATTAAGATAAACTGCACTGAACACACGAGGTCTGCTTGATAGTATCAGTGCTACCAGTTTTGTTATATTTTTCATGGCCATGGGGTAACTTTGATGCTTGTAAAGTTTTGGAGTGGATGATATACAATACTGGTATGTTTGGTGTAAAACTATACCAGTACAGTCCCATCAAGGTGGTGGGAGACTCAGGGAAGTACTTGGATTCTTGTTATCATACAGTATCTTATGGACTGATGTGAAAAATATAACTAAACAGTGTCTGTATATTCCAGAGAACTACATGAAGAAGAGTTTGGCCTTGATGCAGTGTTGCTAGCAGAGGGTGGTCATGTTGGGGCTCACTGTGCTGTTCTCGCTGTTGCTTCACCGTTCCTCAAGAGTCTGCTACTTACCACAACTGACCATCCTGCCTTTATCTCAGTCACAGGTACAGACTGCTACTCAGTAAGGTATTGGGTGCAGACATATTGTTACTCATTGGAGTAACTTGGGTCCATATTGCAGGGGAGCACAATCTTTTCAACATTTTTCTCTGGGTGAAAGTAAAAGTAATTTTTTATCTATTTTTAGACAAAGGTACAGGTTACATTGCAAGAATAATTAATACAGCAATTTTAGCACTTCTGCCACTTCTTACCATCTTTTATATGAGTGAGTGCTTTTCTTTAGGGTAATGCACTACAATACAATATTTATATATTCCAGGAACACCATTGGCAACAGTACAAGGGGTTGTAACTTGCCTGTACACTGGCACTGTACCACCGGGTGCCAGCCTCTACCAACTCATTGAAGTAGCTAATCTTTTGCGAATGGATGACCTCAGCTTGGTGCTACAGCAGACTTTCCTAGCTCAGGGTGGATCCTTGTTTGAGTTGGCTCGTCTTCAAGGCACTCATAACTCAGCCTCGCCTCACCATTCCCGCCCTGAGCCTCAGCATGCACCTCCTGAACCTCACCACACCCACTCTGATCCCCACCACACCCATACAGACCTTTACCATGACCGCTCTGAAAAGAGGCGTGGAAGCCGACTGGACCAGATTCTGTACCAGAAGTTGAATGTGAATCACTTGGCCCCCACCAATACTCCTGACCCCTGCCCTGCTCCACCACCAGACCCACGGGGTGGCATCTTAGGGGAGCTGCTGTCCAAGGCTGATCCAATGAGGAGTATGTTTGCAACTGGGGGCTACCCCATTCCTGATCTGGCAGCCCTTGAAGCTTCGGCCAACCCAGCCCTCAAACCATTGAATCTCTCCAAGGACAGCAAACCAGATCCGTCCCCCTCATATCCTCACTATGCTGCTGTCTCCCAGCCTGACCTTAATCTGGGTGCTCTGGCCTCTCTGCCCTGTAACATGTCAGGCCTGCTGGCACCTTTAACACCAGCAACTTTACTACCCTCTGCCCTGGCTTCACTAGCAACACTAGGAATACACCACCCTCTTGCAGCAGCTAAAATCAAGAGCAGCACAAGCACCAGCAATAGTAGCAGCAGCAGCAGGAATCGACATGGCAACAGAAGCAGCAGTAGTAGGAGCGGCAGTCGACACGGCAGCAACAGCAGAAAGTCTAGTCATCCTCCCCTGCCACTCTTGCACTCACTCAAGGGTAACATGACCACCCCTGATGTCACCAAGGAGCTCAATGACCACCTCAAGCACAGCCCTCAGATGACCTCCTTCACAAGCAATTTTGACAGCTTGCACAACAACCTTTCAGCCTTGAGCAGCTCAGCCAGTCTCCAGAATTTGGCCAACCTCCACAACCTTTCCAACCTTCAAAACTTCCCAGCACTCTTTCCATTCTTTGCCCCAGCTGCCTCAGAAACTGTCTGCAGAGATACTCACCAGTCATCCAGCAATCCAGTTCTTGATCTGAATCTAAATCTGCATAGAGTATCCGCAGAACATTTTCGATTACCAAGCCCCAGTGCCACAGCTGCTGAGGATCAGGGTGCTTTAAATTTAAGTGCAGCTGCTCCTCAGTGTGACTCCCCAAAGCCTATAGGGAATGATGATCATTGTAGCAGAGTTGTAGACAATGCTGAGGGGAGAGGTGGAGATGGAGGGGAGAGAGGAGTTGAGGAAACAAGTTCAGTGCAACACATATCAATGAAGGAAGATGGCTGCCATAACCAATCCATTTGTAACCTCCAGTCAACAAAATGTGAAAGTGAAAGTCTGTCATCTAGGTTAGGGAATTCCACTGGAAATTCTTTTTTTTGCAATAGTCTAGACAGCAGAACTCTTCCTCTCTTGCTAATGAGCTCTGGAGCAAACCTGAGTGGCATGACACACACTCATGGTGATATACCCAAGACAGTGGATGCATCAGTTGAAACCTTGCCAGTCACTAAACAGGTAAGCTGCATTAAACATATTTCACTTGAAAACAATTTAATTTGTTGAAATAGACACTGTGTTCTGTCCTTATATCAAGGGAATATGTAGTGCTAAAAGTAATATTGATATTTTTTTAAGTAAAAAAAAAGTTATGCTTCACAAAAAAAGAGGTGTAATGTTAGCCTGGTATTCTTCTCTTCTAAATTTTGAATCAATCTACCAACTGGTACAGAAATGAGGGATTAACATCATATGATATAGTCCACCTATCAAAAAATGTGTGCAAATGAAAATTCGTATGATTGCTGTGTGAAGAACGAATCCATTTTACCCCACCTCTCTTGTTCAGGAGCCGCCGCCACTGGTGTCACTGGATGATGACCCTCATGATGACAATGGTATTGAAGTCATTGAGGAAATCCCAGGACCCCGCTGCCCATTCCAGGTCCGCAAGAATCTATACCCCACCGGACATGTCAGTAATGTAAATAAATACCTAACCTACTGAATGTTAAAAATAACTTGGCATTTGTAAATATAACTTTAACCAAAGTTGTGACCAACTCAGTGGAGTTGAGAGAGAGGGACACTTGCTTGGTGTTGCCTATCTTATTATGAGCACAAGCATAGTGTAACTCATGTGCCACATAGTGTAATTTATTCCTCTCACTCCTTTAATCTTATTGTAAATGCATATGCTGTATAGTACTTGTGAGTTTTGAGATGAGTTGCATACTCTATTATTTAAGCTACCCTATATTATTACCAGATGACAAAGGAACACATTTTCTTGACTATCTTGGTTCAAACTTGATGTTGTCTTCATTTGATTTATAAATTCAGTTTTGTAAAGAGTACAGTACTGTGAAATGTTTTCAGAGAATGTCTTTTCATATCTTAATTACTGTATACTGTACACACATACCATACAAATAGACACTCTCACATGGAAAGATATTTCACCTGTTGTCAAAATGTTGGTCTAAAAAATGGATACTTTTGTAATCACAGCCAATGTTCCAACAGCTGCAAATGGGTCGAAAGCGAAAGGGTTGTGGTGAGTGCGATGGATGCCAAGTTGTAGAGGACTGCAGTCAGTGTCGATTCTGCCGGGATAAGGCAAAGTTTGGTGGTCCCAACAGACTCAAGCAGGTGTGCGTTTACAAGAGGTGTATCCTTGCTGAAGTTGAGCCTGAAGATGCTAAGAAGAGGCGGAAGGTGGGTGGTGGTGTGTTGTGGATAAGTTTATTGACTCTGTTTTCTTAGATAGATTAATAGTTACTTGAATTCTGCCAATATCAATCTCTTACCCCATTATGCCTACAGTGAATATGCTAACAGATTCCAAGCTTTTTTACTTAATAGAATAGTATCATCTTTAGAGTGTAGTGGCTGCATACTTCCTCAGTATTATATGAAGAGTAGTAGAGTTATGCACTGATGGATATTAAAATGTAGACTGAAAAAATGTCTGTTATAGCTGCAAAGTTGAGCATAATGTCAATAATCAGAACTACTGTATTGATATTTACATGAATATGAATTCCTGATACAAAGAGCCCTTGTCCAGGAGAAATATTTAGACTGGTAAATTTTTTACCATTTAGGAGAAAGTTGATGTTAGTGTGATGCTGCAGATGAGTGGAAAGAAGAGCCGTGGTAAATGTGGGGGATGTGACGGATGTCAGCGCACTCAAGACTGCAATGAGTGCTATGCCTGCCTCCACAATGCTGCTGCCCAGCCTCCTGCCAGACGAAAAGTATGTTAATTATGTAGTAGTTAAGTTTACAATAATACTTCTTTTTTTTATACATAATGGTTGAAGATTTCTTGCTCTCTATAGACTGTAGCAGTGGGATTTAGAATACTTCTGGCATTTAATGACCGACAAATGCTTAGTCTGCATTTTTTTATTTTGCAGAAAAAGTGGTTTCACATATCCTGCCTGAGCTTCATATTGAAATTATGTGCTGAATAGGATAATTATGTAAAAGGAATATAGATTGATAATTTTTTAGTAGTTTGGGGACTTGATAGGGGAACTGAATGTAAATGTGACCCATTCTACTGTACTGGGTAATTCTATCCTTCATATTGTATCCTGATTACCAATATTGGCTCTGAAGCCCACTGCATTTTGAGAAGGTGAAATGGGGTATTGATATATGAGGATTATGGAAGGATGTTTATATCCTCCATTCAAGACCATTGGTTGTAGGAATAGACTTACAGCTGTGATGGCAAACAAGATTGTAAACTATTTTACTGCAATGCTTTAGTATAATTCACAGTACAAGATGAGCATGACTGATGTTAAAAAAGAAAAGAAGTACAGTAATTCTTTCTGAAGTTTGGCATTGTTCATAAAACATTTGTATTGCTTTACTTTCTATTACAGTATCCTACCTGGCGAATGAATAATATCATATTCAACTGTAAATTAAAATCATCAGAACCATAATTAACAAAAGTCTGACATCCAGGTCTGTGAGATGCGTGTGTGTGAGCAGCAACAGATGGAGGAGGTACGGGCAGCCCTGAGTGTGGCCGGGGAACCCTCACCATATTCCACAGACTCATTGCTGCTGGCAGAGACCCTCAGTATCAGTTCTGGTGCCTCCAGCCCAACCCCAGACCAGCCTTCCACCCATAATGACAGGATGAAGTTGATGCGCAAGATGCTAAAGAAGAAGTTTGCCCAGCCTTACAGCCGGGTAAGCCCTTCCAAGGTCGGTGGATGCATGACGTTTTCTTTGTCTTCATCCATGGTCTGGGGTCTGAGAGTATATGGAAAATGTTATTGCTTCTGGTAGGGAGATTTACTGAACAAATATTTAGTTTGACTTTGGTAATTGTCTTTGTTTGGGAATACTACAGTATCATGGAGGCTACTGTATTGAATATGTAATTTTATAATACGTACAGTAAATTTTTGTAATAACTTACTACAGTAGAAGGCTTTCCTTAAATTCAGAAGAGAGATATTATAAATGGTAAGAGCCATAACAGAAGCTAATGATTCAATATAGTTTTGGACCCAACTTAGACCAGAGGAGTGACCATAAAAGTGTGAAGTGAGGTAATTAATCCACCAATTCTGAATTTTTAGCATGATATGTATTGCCCTCTAGATGTCAAATATGAGTGGACTATCACATGACCCTGGCTACGGCAAACATGTATCCATCTATTATGTATCGGCCATTTTGGATAACATTTCACCTGCCCAGGGCTATGAGAGAGGAGGGTGAAACCTGTCCAGTAGTTGTAGTTGTTATTGAAGTTCCTCAAGCTGTCTGGCCGAGAGACGATGGATTCAACAGTAGTTTATATGACTGCTGTTGTGGTCATGATTATAGTTTGGCTAGAGGAGTGTGAATCCAAAATGGTTAATGCACTAAGTTGGCTGGACTTGTTTTGTACTATTTGAAGTACCTGTATCCCCATTTCCCTCATACAATACAGTACCGTAACAGAAAACTCTTAAGTTAAATGTATGTACAGTAGTTTTCTTATAGATCTATTCTGTGAGAATGATAGTGTAGTCTGAAATGTGTCAATAGAAGTGATCATACAAAATGGAATGTTATCCTTATTCCCATTAGTAGATAAAATGCATCTTGGTATAATTTATAATATATCTAAGTGTCTTCTAAAATATTGTAGTCTCACTATAGTTTCTGAACTTGTGCATTAGATTGTATGTGTAAAATAATGTTAATGTGTGCATGATATTTTTTCAATGTTAGTGGAATTTGGTTTTTAAGTCCTGGTACAGAAAAAAGTACTGGTAACTAGGAAAGTGAACTACTGTAGGTTTCATTCAGTTAGTTGTAAATAAGTATTTTGTTGTTTTCAATATATGTTGCTTTCTCTTAACTATTGCTGGATGAATGGTAATCAATGACAATGGCAAGAATGTAGCAAATGTTAATATGGCCATTTTTGGAAGAGTCCAGATTGCAAGACCTAAACTGGATGAGACTATCTCTTCTGATAAGTCAATGGCAGTGATGTTGCAACATAGATGGCATGAATTACTTGATAATTTCAGTCAGTCTGGATTAAGCAATTTTATTACACCTTTCCCCTTTTAAATCTCATATTTAATGTATTTGATATCTATCCATACTTTACAGTATAGTACTTTGGATGGTGAAGTCATTTACCTAACTTTTTCTTGTTATAAACAGAATAGGCTACTGGACTTCATGAATGACAGATGATGATCTATTCGCAAATTTATTGCTTTCACATTTCTTTCTGGATCACTAATCCTGATGTTTAAATTATTTACTGTGACAGGTGAGGACGAAGTACTACTGTGGTGAGTGTCCTGGGTGTCAGACCACAACCCCATGTGGACACTGTCTCTACTGTGAAGACATGCCCAAATTTGGAGGACCAGGCCGCTACAGACAGGTGAAAGCAGCAGATATTTGATTTATGTACCAGTTCATATTCAATAATTGTTCACTGTACATTTCTTCACATGTTAAAGTTTGAAATTTTAATACCCATTATGGTAAATGATTCCCAAATCTCTTTTGCAATATGATCATTCTTATTTGAGGAACATATTGCTGTCATATAGTAGGGGAAGCATAAAATATCTTTAATAAATATTTTGTAGGATTGTTTGTGTATTTATACTTAATCTCTCCTGTGACAGAAATGTGTGAAGCAGCTGTGTGTGTACCATCCCCGGCTTCAGGCCCTCAAGCTTTCCAACCGCAGTAAAGTGACCTATGATGAACAGCACATATCCCAGGAGACTCTCAGCCACCTGGGGAGCACAATACCCTCGGCAGTGGCGGGTGATTCACTGGACATGGGGTGCCGAGACAACCTGGAGGAGCTGGAGAGTCTGGGAGATGATGTTGATGATGTGACTGAGGGCGAGGACAGCAATGCACCTCTTCATGTGAGTCTCGCATCAACTAGCAAAACCAAAACTAAGGATTTGAGTTTATGTTTAAGAACTTACCTATTCAAGTTATTTCAAAATCTGTTTAGATAATAATGTTTATATGTGACCCTCTCCTACTGTGGCACTACATTCTGTGTATCTCTCTTTCCAGGTTGGAAGTGAAATGGAGGAACTGAGAGCAATCAAGTCTGAGCCGGCAATCAAACTGGAAAATGTACTCACTCCCTCGAACATACTTTCATCATCTATAATACCCTCTACAATTATACCTTCTTCTGCAGTCCCAGCCACTGTTATAAACTCCCCTGCAATCACTTCTCCCATTATGACTTGTGTTCCTCATACCATTCCTCTCCCTTCTGTTTCTGCTGAGCCAAATTCTACACCTGCCCCACATGTGCCCTCAGACCCTCCCACTGACACAGAACCTGAAGTCATACCCATTTGTGATGATAGTATTAGCAGTAGTCCTAATAACGAAGATAGTACAATGTCCATCACTGAGTCTAAATCAGCCATAATTACCACTACTACCATCACCACCAGTGCCATTCCTCTGACTACCACTACAGACACCACCCCTAGTGCCACTATTCCCACTACAGCAAGCATGTCAAGTGCATCCCCAACCATTGGTACTATCCCTGATACCACTACTACCCTTATGTCCCTTCCCCAAAGCCACCCACCCACATCACCAGAATCTCCCGCTCCAGCTGTCACTCCCACATCTTCACAGTCACCAGTTCCTCCCACTCTCATACCCACACCTTCTCAGTCACCAGCCCCTGTCCTTACACCCACACCTACATCTTCCTGTATTGTTGCCCCTTCACCCACCCCATGCCTCTCACCTGTCCCTGCTTTAACACCAACCACTCAGCTCCCTGCCCCAACCCTACCAGTGCCCTCATCCTCACAGTCTCCCTCCCCAACCCACACACCCACAGTCTCAGAGTCGCCTGATCTTACCAATGCTCCCACACCCACTCAATCTCCTACTCCAACCCACATACCTGAACCTGTTCAGTCCCCTGCTACCAACATACCCCCATCCTCTCAGTCCCCAACTCCTGCCCATATGCCTACACCCTCTCAGTCCCCAACCCCTGTCAGCATATCTACACCCTCTCAGTCTACTACGCCTGTCCATATGCCTGCTTCCTCTCTGTCCCCTATTCCTGCCCAAATGCCTGCTTCCTCTCAGTCCCCTATTCCTGCCCAAATGCCTACTTCTTCTCAGTCCCCTATTCCTGCCCATATTCCTGTTTCCACTGAGTCCCCAGCTCCTGCCCAAATGCCTACATCTACTGAGGCCTCTTCCCCTGCTGTTTCACCCAAATCTAAACCAAAGCGAAGGCCTGTCATCCGTGAAGCTGAGACTGAAAATTTGGATGAGCTGAATGATGCAGACCCTAATGATAATGAAGATGATGATGATGAAGAGGACTATGATGACAAAGAAGATTATGCTGCCTTGATGTCAGATGCCTCCGACATTCCCTCTCCGCCCTCCACCCCATCGCCACGACCAAGGACTCGGGGGCGAGGCAGCATGAGAGGCAAGGGCCGAGGGAGAGGGAAGGACGACTTCGATGATGTCCTTATTGAAACCCGACGGACGAAGGCCATGAGACGGGGCAGCAGGAGAAGAAAGACGCGCTTCAACCTGGAACCTGATGATAACTCTGGTGGGTGGTTGATACATGTTGGTTGAAAAGTGCGTTGGTAGAAATATTAAATATTTAAGTGGTCTTAGATTACAGTGCCGTGAAATCTGGAAAAAAATATAAACAGAAATGAGCACATTCCATGTAGGAAATTTAGTTATAGAGCTACAATACAATGTTTAGATGGCCATAACATTGTAACTTGATTTTTTAATTTTCTTGTAGAATCAGAGTGATTTTTTGACTGACTTGATCATTTTACTTCTGATTTGTGTGTAATTTTGATGATGTACAGAATGGCTTCATATTTGTACACTTAAACCTGCAATCCTTTCTACATAAATACTGTAGTAATTTAGAGTTAATAAAGTGTTATTAATGGTTATCTCGTGGCAGATATTATAATGTTTGAGTTTGGTGCTTCAAACTTGAGGTGCTTTATGCTTACTTAAACTGTATCGATATTTGTGATGGAATGAACATAAAGTCATTTGGAATAATGCTTCAGATGCATATATCCTGAGCAAGCAACAGGTGTTTCTGCATGGGAGGGTTAATATATGATAGGTGTGTGTTTAGTTTGCTATGCATGAATGACTGCAGCAGGACAGAGTGTAATCATAATAGATAGTTCTTTTTTATTAACAGTCCAAATACCCTCCTATAATTTCTGGCAAGTTAATGAGATTTGAGCAGTACATAGTACTTGAGAAAACAAATTATGAAGGAATTATGTGAAAGTATATTTTACATTTATAAGGTTTTAGTTCTGTTGACATGAAGGGAGCGCCCATGAGGGGATTGATCATGAAGAAAGCCACATCGAGTGAGTGTTTTTACAGTATCAGAAGGGCCATCCCCTCCTCACCCTTGAAAGACTGGGTGGCAGGGCCAATGTACCCGTCCCCAGAGGGATTTTGTGTAGTGCTGGTGAATGAGTGGCCATATAAAGTACAGTATATAGAAATAGAGAATAAGTATGTGAAGTAGCTAATGTCTCACAGAAAATTACCACTTGTGTCTAGTGTATTTTAAGAAAAGTGCAGTGTTGTAGTGACTGTATACTAATTATCTAATTGAGAATGATTTATCAAAAAATAGTAATTTGTGTTTTTCACTTGTTACAGTATGCCGCTTAACCCCTTCAGTCCGAAGACGTACCTGGTACGTCTTATATGTTATGTTGTGGCTGATGTCTGGTTATTTTATTCAGCTTTGGGAGAACCTTCTGGAGTGAAGGGGTTAATTAACTGTAAATTAAGTCCATATTAACCCTTTCAGTCAAAGGACATACTTGACACATCTTATATATTTTCATATTTCAAAAGCCAGATAATTTTCTTCAGCTTTGGGAGTACCATTTGGAGTGAAGGGGTTAATACGAATGAGCTATTTTATTATATTCAAAATTTACTCACATTCCCGCAGTATGTTAACCTCACACCTGTAGATGATGTATGCATGTACACAGCAGGAGTATTGCATGATTGTGGGTTAAGGTTTGGCATTATTATTTTGACACAACATTATGATAGTGGTGTAGGGATGTGCCGATACCAAATGTAGGCCAATACCAATATCATAACCATTTTTCAACCGATACCAGTATTCCGATACAGCATTAACCAATGGACGGTGCTGATACCGAAACACTACTGTACAATTTTCATGTACACATTTTGTCTACCATTATAAAAAACATATACTGTAGCTACTATCATCTCAAAGTTAGTAACATGTCACACATGAGACCTAATTTACAGAATGAGTTTATCAGTGAAGAAAATAATTCAGTTATACAGTACAGGTACAGCTAATTTTATGTGGGTATTATGTTACTGAGTAAATTGTGAAAATCAACATAAACATTTGTTTAATGGTAACTCATTGATCAGGCAAATGATTATCCACCTTTTTCAAAGCAAGTACTTCCGTATGTACTCTACTGGCAAATAGCCAGTGAACTATTGACCATAAAAATAATAGAACTGTACTGCACAAAGTAGATGTAATATGATTTTCAATGGATTTTGAAGCTTCTCCCTTGTTATATATTATTTATTAAATAATAGTTTTTGTTAGGTACCAATAACCTTGTACAGTATTAAATGTATCAGATTATCGATATCAGATTTAGAAATTAGGATTATCAGATTATCATTTGTCAGTGATAAACTTGTGGTTATCATTACTGAACATCAGAGCAAACAAATCTCTCAAGTCGAATGAATTTCAAGTGTTGCTTGAAATTCTGAGAAAATAGGAATTATGAAACTATTAGCCACTGATATTAGTTGCACTTTATTAAGTAAAGTCTTGGGTAAGAATCATACTTTCACACATATGTCTAAAACGAATTCCCTTTATATTACTTGTTTACATTTTGCTGTTTAAGAAAAAACCTGTTGGTTTACTCATTACTCAAGCCCAACCCTCCACACCTTTATTAAGATTTGACCTTAGATTAGTTTTGTAATGTATTAGTCCTCATGCTGTAACTTAATTTCATTACTATACTGTACTGTTTTATGCAGCAACTGAGCATCTGTAAAAAGTGTGGCATTGTTAAATAACTCATAATATATTATATTAATTTTCTTTAGTGAATATAATTTCGACAGTAGTCAAAATTTATGATGCCGTAGATGAATACTAACATACAAAGTTGAATATCTTACTATAGAGGATCTGCTATATTTGATATATTTTACCACAGTTTTGCATCATATAATTATAAGTACTATTTTTGTCATTTGCTTCAATTGAGAATACAGTTCAGAAGTATGACAAGAGAACATATTAATAAGTGTGTACAGTATTTCAAAATTTTAATGTTTAACATATACTGCCACTCTATACTCAAAATGTATTACATGAAATTACCATATAATCTTGTTTCTATAGCATTTTCTAATATTTTCACAGATTTTGAAGAGTTGCTGCACGAATTAGATTCTGATGGAAGGGTGATAAAAGCTGTTGATACCTCTGGACAAAGAGAGCAGTCTACTGAAGAGGTCTCACTCCCTATCAGTCAGGCTGAGAGGCTGTCGACAAACATGAGGGGTGTAGCATTTGATGGAAAAGGTGGCAGGGGTGGAGGTCGAGGACAATGGAACCAGAATCTTCCTACTAAGATGGTTAGCAGGTCACAGAACACAGACCCTGATATCTTTGAGTTTAAAGATTCACAGGATCTTAGACGAGACGTGATTGAAATGAGGAGATCAGGGTTGGGGATAAGAAGAGAAGGAATGGAAAACAAACGAGAAGGTGTGGAGACACGGAGGTTGCGAATGGAAGGAGTAGAGACAAGGAGGGGCATGGAGGTAAAGAGGGAGACTAATGAGATTACAGAGGAAGGACTGGATACGAGGAGAGAAGAAGTTGAAACAAGACTTGAGCCACAGGAGGGAATGAGTTTAAAACATAACGGTCCGTATGCAACACTGGCCGATGAAGAATTAAACCAGGGTGGGCGTGATGTCAATGAGAATGTTGGTGGTATAAGTGAAGCAGCCTCAGCCTAGCCCCTGCCCACACACCCACCCACATCCTTATCCCCAGTTCTACCTGTACAGCCATCCCTGCCCACACACCCACCCTCAGCCCCACCTTCCCAACCATGTCTACTCACACACTCACTTTCTTCTATACCCTCACCATCACCTTCAGTCCTCCACACAAACTCACTCTCATCTCTACCCTCACAACCATCCCTACCCAAACAATTACTAACTTCCTTAACCTCAAACTCTTCCTCATACACACACATACTTTCTTCCCATTCCTCGCATCCACCCTCTTCACTTCCCTCATTCTCATCTTCCACCCAACCTGCAGACCCAGCTCTTTTAACCTCAGACAAACCTTCATTGCTACCTATGAATTCATCCTTTCATCAACCCATACACCTGCCTGAGTCCACTTGTCCAGCTATACATCAGAACGTGTCATCTCACAATCCAACATATCCATGCCCACAAAATCCAAATAGAAACAAACCCATACACTCACCTATACACTCTGAACCATCATTTCACCATTTGTCCCACTCATATCCGCACATTGACGTTTCCCCTGATTCACGTCCTGTCTCTCACTTGACGCCCGCTTCACATTCACATTTGACTCCTTCTACACATCAGAACTCATCCCCTGAACAGTACCCCCATGTAGCGAAACCACCATTAATAAACCCAAACCTTCCATCACACACTCCTCAACATTCAAACCTTCCCACCCAATCCTTCTCAAGTCGACTACTGACCACATCCCCACCCCTGCCACCACAGCCATGCTCCAGTACAACACTCACTTGCCACGTGTGAGTGGTCTTTGGTCATATTGTGTACAGACTGGATATATATGCATAAATATATATATAAATATATATATATAAATATATAAATATATGTCAAATGTGTTATAGATTTAAGTCAGTTTCTGTTATGAGTATAAAGGCTCTTTTTTTTTTGTCAGTTGTTGTTGTTATAGTACAGGTAGTTGAGGATGAGCTGAACTGTGCATAGTCTTGAGTTGCTCACATGTAGAATATTGCAGCGTATCCTTTATTTTCAATTATATTAGTTCCTTTAGTTTGTCATAAGAACATGTAAAAGCCTTTCAGGATAAGAGAAGAAGTTAATTATTAGTAGTAGAGTCTGACTTAATGGAGTAAGTTAGTTAAGATTTGATAGTCAAACCAGCAACTGTTTCATGAATGGGAAGGAACTAGTCAGTCAGTTGCTGTTCTGTGCCCTGTCTCAGCCACTAGGGGATGGTGATGATTCTGAAGTGCTTAATTACACACAGCTATCAATATAGATTGAAAATTATTATGAAAAAAAAAAAAAGATTATGTATGAATATGTTGTGGCAACTCCTGTTCTATTTTATACTCATGACTTGACAAGTTCCCTCAGTAAATGGAAAACTGGAGAACAATTTACCAACTTACGAGGCAGTGCTGCTCTTTCATTATATTGGTTATGATTCCACAGTTGTACTGAAAACAAAGGTTGATAATTGACTAGCTGTGTGTTTTGAGACAATGCTGATGAGTTCATTGTCATTGAATATTTGAGTGTCCAAACCTACTGTAGACAAAAATGTTCTTTAAGTGCCATTTCTGGTTCCCCCACTGGACAGATGTTCCATATGAGAGTAAACCAATATTATATCCTCTACAGATATTCCTTTATTTTTTGGAGAAAGTACAAAGTCTGGCGTGGGACATTGCCCGCCTGTAGTGCCACTCGGCTGTCCTACCTGATGTGCGGTTCTGACTCCTTAAGGCGTCTCCGTGCGTGTGCCGGGAACTTTGTGGTGGCTGCCTGAGAGTTGTTTATATGTGATGAACGATTGTGTGGTGTGTTGAGAAAGTCCAAGTGTTCAATATTGTGGGTTGCATTACAGTGAGAAACTATTATATGGTTTGTGTTACAGTGAGAGTCTATAATACAATATTATAATATATTCCTTGTTTCTTCAGAGTTTTTGTTCTTATCCCAAGCAATGATGTACTTGCTTTAAATAATGTTTGTTGAATAATGTTTAGCCACTTGTTCAAGAGCTTTCTATTGTATATACACCCCCCAGTCCCTTGCTCTAGATAAGACTTTAGCATCTGTGTGTTAGCTTTGAGGCAGTATAATATCTAGTGGTGATACTGTATTTTGTTATGAAGAGCTACAAATTCTCCATGTTTGGTGTTCCTATATTGTGCTTAGTTATTAGTGAGTAGAGTTATATTGAGGATGGAGTTTTTGGCTTTATAAGATACCTTGACCTAATTGCATAAGGGTTACTGAGAATGAATGAAAAAATACACACCAGTAATACTTTCTTAACTCCAGGGCTCCTTCACCTGATATGTTTGTGTGAGTGCGTGATTGTGTGTTTTTGTCTGTGAGCATGCGTGCTTATGTGTGTCAGTAGGTGCGTGCATGTGCATTCATTGGTTTTAGGTAATTACATTTTCTCCCCAAGCAAGAAGGAATATTATACAAGTTATTCAAGAAAAGCTGAATGTGAGTACTGTACTGCCACTGACAGTTTAAATTTCCAAACTCATTTTTGTAAAACTCGGAAACACCCAAAACTTGGCATGTGCACAGTTGCATTTTGTACTCCATTCTTGACTATTTCCTGGTACAGTACTTGTTTCCCACATCCCCAATACTCCCTTTTGCACTTTGGTAACTCATGAACACTTTACAGTTGTTCTAACCCATCCTGATATTTCTTTTTTATTGTCCTCGTTCTCACATAGGGCCATAATTTTTGTCACAACCCAAAGGATTGAGAAGAGAAGAAATTGTCAAGTCGTGTAGGTCACAACTTATATTTTTCTCTCCATAATTTGCATATCTTCCCACTACTGTACTAGCCTTATTTCCTCCCATCTGTATTGGGTCATATACTGCACCTTCACTTAGAAATTGTTTGATAATCAGTTAGTGTGTTAGGAGTTGAATATACAACAGGTAGTAAAAATCAAGTAATATTTAGTACCTCGACTTAGATATTTGGATGTCTCTTAATTTTAATGCATATTTTTAAGCAGTGCATTAAGTAAAAATTTTCAGAGACAAAATAAAATTAATAATTCCTAGCAATGGTGTGAGGCCAAAATTTGGTCTACTGGCTCTGCCTTTTGCTGTTTACCATATTCATTACTTGCACCCCACCACTGTCCTTCCTACGAGTGACACATGAGTATACGAGAGTTTGTGCTGAGGTTGGAGCCCACTGAATTTGTGTGTATGTATGAGTGTAAAATGATAACAGTTAGGGACATTATGGAAAAAAAAGTGCAACTGAGGGTCTTGTGCTCAGAGCTGACAACCTGCATTGAGAGGACGTGTTTTACATAATGATTTGGTTAATATGGTAGTGTTATGTGGTCAAGGAAACTAACCACACAGCCCTCCAATATGCTTGCTATAATTGGGATTCCTTATAAGTGTACCAGGGTCCTTTAAAGTTCATTTTGAGCAACCTGAGCTTGTGTGTAAAATCCAGAGAATGATAATGATTGGTTTAATTGTATTAATTGCAAAGTAATTCTTATGTGGTGGAGGTGACGTACGATGGATGTTGTACGGACAGATTAATGTGTAATTGATGGTGCTTGTGAAGTAAAGGGTACAACTGCAGGTACAAGTTTCATCTCCTGCCTTTAATTATTAACTCCTCAGAAGCCACAGCAGTTCTTTTTCTTATGTATTTAAGAGAAAAAATTTATTTGTGTTATTGTACTAGATTGCTTTCAGACATACTTTATGTATATGAATGCAGTTGTGTAGTATTGTTTGATCTTTATTATCAGAGCTTATAGATGGACAGTAAGATGCATCATGTATCCGTAACTGTATCTGGTATTATTTATAGCTTAAACTAAATTACACACTGGTAAAGAGGTTAGCAGGGATGGATTTTTGTTTTGTCATCTCAAATGTATTTTCCAAGTTTTAGAGTACAAAATTCAGTAATCTCGTATGTATGATATTCATATTTCATATATACAGAAGAATGTACAGTAATTTGATACTTGTGGGTCCTTATGTTTTTTCAAGTGTTTTAGGACTTTATTTTTAATGTGATATGAAGGCAGTTTACATGATGTAAATATTCATGAAACAAATTTTCTATCAAGTACAGTATTGTAGTACAGTATGCCTCACCAACCCTGCCCTCCAAAAGTTGACACTTTCTCCCAAACATTTGCATTCTGGGTCTTCCATTTCATAATATTATTCTATTTTATCCATCAAAACCTTTCTACCATTTACTTAATTTTCATGAGGCGAGAAGTAAAGTGTTACCCTTTGTTGCTCAGCATTTATGAGCAGATACTTCTCAAAATTTTGCATACGCTGATAATCTTTTTCATTTCCTGTAGGCTTAGGAAGTTTCCATTCTATGAGAAGTTATATTTGATTTGTTATATATACAGTAGTTATATTTACATTATTGCCATTGCAGAGCTTGTAATTTGACCAACTCCAGATGTTAAACAAAAATTCCTAGGGTCTGATAGTTTAGATAAAACAAAAGTTGTTGGAAAGTTGCATATATATTGGGCACTACAGTACAGTATTATGATTATCTTACAAATGAAGGTAGATTATACAAATGCAGTTCTCGAAATAATGTTATCATTGTTTACAAGACAGTATTTCACAATGTTAAATTTTTATATTGATTATTAAAGTTGCCTGAATATTTTGAGACTGAAATTTGCGGAGTAAGGTAACTGTATGGAAGGTAAGACTGGCAGTGGATCAAAACTACTGTACTGTACTAGAAAGTCTATTTCAATCTATATTATTATGGTAGGTCTTTAACTTGAAATGGTCACTTGTCCTCTCCAGCCCACATATCACATCTGGAACTGCTCTAACAGGGTACAGATTCTTGGGAAAACACCAGGATTGATCAGAGTTTTCCTTCACTGGAAAAAGTTACTACAGTATGTCCTGTAATTAATTTAGGGGAGTCAAAGTGCATGGATAGCTCAAAATTCAGATCTACAACTTAATCTCACCGTAATGACAAAGAAGTCTAGTTTGTTGGTAGAATAAAAAAACATTGGTTTGGCCACCTCCTGGTACTGTATTAAGAGTCATATACCCACTGGCTTCATACTAAAAAGGTGGAACAGACTGTAGAGGGAATAGATGCATGGGATGGAGACTAAGTTTGTAATTTAGGTTGGAAGAGAGGAGGATAGATGGAGAATATTTAAGAAAAAAATGTTGAAGGAATAGTGATAACAGTAAAACTTATAGAGAAAGATGAAAGTTATTGTAAAAAGAGAGAGACAGAAAAGAAAAATACTGTGCAGGAAATGATGAGGTACTTTTTTGGGCACCCCTTCGGACTTAAGCCACTTCCTTTCAATTCTTCAGCTGTCCTTCCTTTCCCTGTATTCCTTCTTGCTTGCTGTCCCTCATCTCTGGCTCCCACTCACTCATGCTTCAGGGTCTTCCAGGCTTAGCTTGATCTTTAATTCAGGAAATGATGAAGGTGAGGGTCAGGTAACTTTGATGAAAAGAAGAAAAAGAGAAAGAGCGGGAGAATGTGTGTAGCAGCAAAGGGAAACTGATGTGTTTTATGCTATGGAAGGAAATGTATTTGTATTGCATTATTGTACTGTGCTTGTACTGAATATTATTTCTTTAGAAATATTTTTCAGAGTTTGGTGGGCCAGGCCCTTGATGCCCCCTCTCCCTTGGTTCACTTCTGGTTAGGGTAAGCAGAGAGTGGAGAGGCTGACAGACCCATGTTACAGTAAGGAAGCATAGTGTAAGTGACATGACAACATGCCTTTTATTTGGTGAGGTTATACAAATCCAGATTTCTTGCAATAGACTTTATAACAAAACTTTTGATATCACTGAGGACCATGTTGGTCTAAAATAGCTTAAAACAAGTAAGTATTGTGATAAACTAATATGAATATGAACTTTTTTTTTTATATTACATTCGAATTAAAACAATGTATTTTTCCTCAGTATTTTGGCTAATATTCTGTAAGAAATCTTGTATCCAGTAGTCATACAGAAATATAGTTTTAGGAAACTAAAGACATGTCAGTATTTATGAAAAACTATTACACTCTCAAGTTAAATATTTGTAGAAAGTAAAGGTCAGTCATTCCTTAACTGTATGTATAGAGTTTTCCCAAATTCCATAGCTAGAACAGTAATTGTACCTGCCGGTATAATATCACATTTACATATTCCCCACATTTTGTTTAGCATAGATCCTTCATACTGATGCATGTATTGATCACTTCATACTTTACATACTCTTGGTACTGTACCAGCATTAACAGTGTAACCTTAATTAACTTCTACCAAATATGTTGTTGCTCAGTTTACATGTCCTTCAGATTTTTTCAGAACATATGTAGTGATGTGGAAAGTTGTGTGTCACTTAGTCATGGCCATCAATATTTTTACCTTAGAACAGAGACGTTTTAAGAGCAGCAAGCCAAACTGCCAATTCTAAGGTGTGTGCTTCAGCTGTGAGAGATGTATGTTGTCTTTATTGGTTAACCTGGTGCAGTAAATATTTAAACCTTCAGATAGTTTTTATAATGCTTTAAAGTGAACAAACATGATCCCCAATGTGACCATCTGTTCCAAGGTTTTGGTCAAGTGACCTGCAAGGTAATAGGTCACAAACCAGCCTGATCTGCCTCTGAGCTGAGACTCCCAGCCTTTCTGTACAACACAACGTTGCCAAACTTGTCGCACAGTGTTCAGTGTAAGTCTCAATAAAGCCTATATAAAGATTATAATGTCGCCGGTCTCCTTAACCTCTCTGTGTAAATGAATGCTAATATGATATCATTATTGTTATAGCAGGAGTATGGGACAATATCTTTCTGTAAATTCTGTATCAAAAGGGACAGTGGTGACCAGAGAATAAGTATGCATGTACGCCGAGTGTTACGACGTGAATAATACGAACATTAGAAATGATTATAGTGTTTAATAATATAGAGGGAGGCCCAGCAGAGCACCATCTGCTGGTGGAGCTGGACCTTGCAAATAAGTAACAAGTAGGATAGTATATATGGTACAGAATTTTTATAATGAAATCCTGTTGTGGCAACTTGTAAATATTTACTGGTACAACTCATTTGGCTCATTGAAAGCTCAGTTATAAAGGCAAATTTTATGTTATACAGAAGTAGAGTATAGTACCCAGTACATGTACTGTACTTTACACCACAGTGGCTGCCCTAGGGGGCTGACTTTATTCTCTGTGAATACTAGCCATCCCCCACAGGGCTAGAATAACGATTGTTTTGCACCAGACTCCCTGGTCCAGTAAGCTCTGGTCCCATCTTCCTGGGATTTGCTTCGGTAGCCCAGGCATATAGGGCCAGCCCCTCCTTTATTTTAATTTGTTTTTTCACTGCAAATAAAGCTTACTGGGGGTCTGGGGCAGGAGGCCATTCTGCCCCTGGAGAACATCAACAACAATAACACCGCGGTGGGCGGTATATCTCATCATAACATTCCTGTACCACCGGTTCACCTATGTGCAATGTCTTTATTGCATTTTGGGTGAGGCGTATGAGTTGGGAATGTTTGGGGCACTGGGTTGTCCTGGTTCAGTGGAAATGCTGTTCCGAAAGTGGATGTGGGTGCTTCCAAACCTAGGGATAGAAAGGGAAAATAAGAAAAGATAGAGAGAGGGATTGTCTACCATGTAAAATGTGCAACAGGAAGTGCCCACATCTCGATTAATTTACATCACTTACCCTTCTTGAAGGAAGCCATTCCATGAACTGTCAGGTAGCTAGAACTTGGTTTCCAGCCTTAATGTACATTTCCTTCATGCTTTCTTATGTAATCACTTGCCATACCATACCATCTTCATATAGGCTTTACTGTACCTCTCATTGTCACTCACATGCATCTTTTTCACCATCTTAGAGTCATCCAGTCTTTCCATACCATTTAAAAATGCTTTCCTGTACTGTACTCTGTGTTATTTACTCAAACCACATTTTTCATGGATCTCATTATTTCTAACTATTTCATTTCTTTGAACCAAGGTTCCACAACCATATAATAGCCAGAGTACCATATCTAAACTCCTTCATGCAGTCCTGTATCCAAATTGCTTTTTCTTTCTCTTTTTGTCCTCTACACTTGGAATGTGTTACTCCCACCACCTCCCCACCCTCAGCCTCTCTCTCTTATCCAGCCTCCTACCAAAGGGAGAATCAGCTACTCCTGGCTCCGGTCCATCTTCATAAAATCCCTCTTCAAGTCAATGTCCTAGTCCCCCAATTCCACTCCCCTATATACTGTACCTCTTTTTAAGCTTCCCTTCAGACTGAAACAGAGTTCATTCTACCACCTACTCCTGTCCCAGTACAGTATTTGCCAGTCTCTTTGCTGAATATGGTATACCTGCACTGTCCTCTAGACCGGACCAGCTGACCCTCTGTTACCACCTTTGTTCCTTCATCATCCATCAGCTGGCTATCCTCCCACTGCCCCATATAATCCACCACCACCTTTCTCTCTTCAGTTGTTTGTACTTTTCTCTCCCGTAGGGGAAATATTGCCCGTTGTGATGTTGGCAGTACTTTCATCTTTTCTTTCTATTTCCTTCCTGTCTCACCTCTCTATCACCTTCTCCTGGCGCTATATAACCTTGCTGTTGCGGCGCCTAATATCAATCAAACGTTAATCTACTTTTTTCTGTAGAATGTATGGTATCGTGTTTTGGGTGTTGTATTGATGTTCCTTGGTATGTGTGTGTGTGTTTTGCCATGTAGTGTAGTGGGTTTGTGGAGGCTGCAGCAGCAAGTGTTTGTTTGCCTCTCATGTCAAGGTGGTCCATGATATGGAGGACTTTGGTTTCATGGTGTAGGTGGTATGTAGGTGTGGTAGCTGTGCAGTCTGTGATTATCTTTAGGGCTTTGTTTTGAATGATCTGAGGGCATTAAGTTATTGCATGCATTTGTTTTTATTATTGTGATATATTGATTGAATGATATAGATGTCTTGTATGTTATGCCAAGTATTGTGTGTGTGTGTGGTATAGGTGTGTTGTTTATGGTGTGGTGTGTAGTTGTGTTCAGCGTTCCAGTTGGTGAGAAGGAGTGTAGGTAGGGATAGTACTGTTGGGGGTGAGAGTGGATAAGGAGGGAGAGAGGATGGTAATGAAGTAGGAGAGGGGTGGAGAGAGGGGAAGTACTGTTGGGATGAGAGTGGTCAGGGAGGGAAGGAGGGAGTGAGAGGGAATGACAACTAGATAAGCTAGAGAGGAATGTAAGGAAAGTGTTGTTGTTGTTGGGGATGAGAGTGGTCAGGGAGGGGGGAGAAGGAACCAGGGAGAAGAGGGAGGGGGGGTATAGAGAGGAAGGAGGGGGGGGGGGGAGAGGGGGGGGAGGAAGTACTGTATGTATAACCTGTATAGGGAGCAGACAGCTTGATTAATTTGCTACCGTGGCTATTCAATTCACTCCTCCTTCTCCTCCTCCTCCTCCTCCTCCTCTTTACCTACCTTCCTCTCCTCCTCCTCCTCTTTACCTACCTTCCTCTCCTCCCCCCCCCCTCCCTACCATCCCCTCTCATCCTTTCCCATCAATCTTTTCTACCTTTTTTGTTTTGGTGCCCGTTTTTCCTCTCCCCTCTCATCACTCTTCCTTCCTTTTTGTTTATCTTTCTCCTTTTTATCTCTGTCTTCCTTTTTTTCATGTCCATCTTTCCCTTTCTCTGTAATCTCCTCCACCTTTTCCTTTTATATATAATAATAATAATAATAATAATAATAATAATAATAATAATAATAATAATAATCTAATAAGGCAGGTTCAGGTTATAGAGACACTGAGGTCTTGCACAAAGTTGGAATGTCGACCTTAAATTCAAGGAAGATATAGGTAAAAAATGCACAGATACTTGTAGGAGTATCGACTTTAAATCTAAGGAAACCAGCAGGTCACAGTTTCAGAGAGAGAGAGAGAGAGAGAGAGAGAGAGAGAGAGAGAGAGAGAATACACGTGTTGTAATCCCTTGGTCACTAGGGGTAGGGGATTAATCTTACTTTGGCCGGGTACTGGAGTAAAGTTACGAGAAATCCCACGTCCCTATCTGTCTTTAATGTATAAACTTAACCAAGGGGATTTCATCTATATATATATTTATTTATTTATTTATCTATCTATTTATTTATCTATTTATTTATCTATTTATTTATTAGGGAGACAAGGGAAATATGGGGTCGCCCTCTCCCTTCCTATACGGTACATCTCGAAGCAAAAGGGATCAAGGGCTTAGGCACTCACGAGCAGACCGACTTTGCACTACTTTCTATGCTGGTGGAGAGGGACAAAGTTTTAAGTAGGTGAAGGAGGGATGGAGAGAGGTATGGTGGTGAGGAGGGATGAAGAGAAGGTGAGAGGGAATGAGGAGAGAAGGTATGGTGAGGAGGGATGAGGAGAAGGTGAGAGGGAATGAGGGGATGAAAAAGTGAGAGGGAATGAAGAGAAGGTGAGAGGGGATGATGAGAGAAGGTATGGTGAGAGGGGATGAAGAGAGGTAAGGTGAGGAGAAGAGATATGGTGAGAGAATGAGAAGGTGGTGAGAGAATGAGGAAAAGGTATGGTGAGGAAGAATGAGTAGAGAGAATGAGGAGAAACAGGCTATGGTGAGGCTACAAGGGGTGAGAGTTGAAGGAAAGCTAAAAATAGGCTGGAACGAGAATTTATCAGGAAAGAAACGCTGGAAAATGGAGTCGTGGGTAAATTAAACAAATGAGATATGATGAAGTCAGAAGGAGGAAGAAGAAGAGAGGCAAAATTACATTAGACACAATCTTCTTCAGGTCAGGGAGAGGAAAATGAGAACGGACTCCAGCTGCCCTTCGTTTACATGGCTGGGTTGGGTTGGGTTAGGCTGGGTTGGGTTGAGCTGGGTTCGGTTAGGTTGGGTTGGGTTTGGTTAGGCTGGGTTGAGTTGGATTAGGTTGGACTGGGCTGGTTTGGGTTGGGTTGGACAGGCTTTTTACCAACCCCAAGCCTGTCCCCCTATTCCCGCACCCCCTGAACCCCCCCAAGCCTGTCCCCTACTCCCGCACCCTCTTAAATATAGAAACACACACACACACACGAGGGAGAAAATTAAGGAGAAAAAGTAAACAGATGTGGTAATGAAAGAGAGATAATGAAGAATGGAGGAGAAAGGGAGGGATAAAGATAATGAGAAAGAGGCGGGGATGATGATGATGATGAATGGAGTGAAGGTGGGAGGAAGGTGAATAATGAAGGAGGGAAGGAGGGAGGAAAGGATAGGAATAATGAAGGAAGGAGGGAGTGAGTGAAGGAGGGAGATAATGAAGTAATGAGGGAGGGAGAGGAATAATGAAGGGAGGGAGGGAGTGAGAGGTGGATGATGAAGTTGGGAGGGGGGAGGGAGTGAGAGGTGAATAATGAGGGTGGGAGTGAGTGAGAGAGAGGTGGATAATGAAGAAGGGAGGGAGGGATGGGGATAATGAAGGAAGGAGAGAGAGAGGGAGGGGTGGAAGGCTATAACTGTGTTCCACCAGGGTAAACAGAGAGCTACTTCCACCTGACTGATGGCCGGGTGGTGGAGAGGCAGGGAGAGTGGAGCAGAGTGGATGTGAGAGGGAGAGTGGAGCAGAGTGGATGTGAGAGGGAGAGTGGAGCAGAGTGGATGTGAAATGGAGAGTGGAGGGAAAGTGGATTTAAGAGGGAGAGTGGAATGAGGAAAAATAAAGGTGAGGAGGAGTGGTTATGAGAGGGAATGGAAGAGTGGAGTGAGAGTAGAACAGAATGCATTTGTTTAGCAAAAATAAGGTTATATTAATATTTTTATAGTGCCGGGATAATTCTCCTGTTTTATGAAATGTTACACACACACACACATCACACACACACACATCACACACACACACACACACACACACACACATACACACACACACACACACACACACACACACACACACACACACACACACACACACACACAATAAAATGAAAGGGGGACAAGAAGACACAAACTTGATTAATCTCAAATTTAAGTAGAACAACAACAACACACACACACACACACACACACACACACACACACACACACACACACACACACACATCACACACACACACACACACACACACACACACACACACACACACACACAGCCTATTATTCTCTTTCATCTTCCCTCCCAACCCACAATTCCTCGTACTTTGCTAAATATTAGATGGAGTCAGATTCTTTGTGTGTACGTAATAATCTACACTTTGCCAGCCAAAAGCATAACCTCCTCTGTAAGAATGAAACAACATCTCGGGTTTCCCTTCTCTTTCATTCATTCATTCATTCATTTTATCACTCACTCGTTCATTTACCTATTTATTTATTTACTCATTCAGTAATTTATTTATTCTTTCATTCATTCTGTTGTTAGCTCCTTCCCTTCTTTCTTCCTTCCTTTCTTTCTTTCGTCCATTCTTCCTATCTTCCTTTCTTCCTTAAGGAGATAAAGATAGAGGTGGTGGAGGGAAGGAGGTAGGGGAGAATGAGGGAGAATGGAGGAGGGGAGGTAGGGGAAGAGTGAAGGGAGGTAAGGGGAGAGTGAAGGGAGGTTGGGGGAGGGAAGGAAGTAGGGGGTAAGGGAGGTAGGGAGGGGGAGAGTGGAGGAGGTAGGGAGGGGGAGAGTGGAGGAAGGGAGGTAGGGAGGAGGGAGGGAGAAGGACAAGAGAGGGATAAACTGCTCATAAGTAACCTTGAAGGAGGAAGCTGAGGCCAAAGTGGAGGACTCTCACAGCAACCACTCTCCCTCCCCCTCCACCCACCCACACTCCACTCTCCCTCCACCCACTCTTCACTCTCCCTCCACCCACTCTCCATCCACCCTCCCACACTCCACTCTCCCTCCACCCACTCTCCTCTCTCCCTCCACCCACTCTCCTCTCTCACTCCATGCACCCACTCTCCTTTCTCCACCTTCCCTCCTTCCTCTCTCCTTTCTCCACCTTGCCTCCTTCCTCTCTCCTTCTCCCTCCACCTTCCCTCCATCAACTCTCCTTTCTTACTTCCTCCACTCTCCATACACTGCTCTCCTTCTTCTCCACCTTTCCCCCATCCACTCTCTTCTTTTCTCCTTTTCCTCCTTCCCTCCCCTCCTTCTCCTCTCCTCCTTCTCCTCTCCTCCATTCTCCTTCTCACTCCTCTCCCTCCTTACACGATATACGAGGGACCTTCCGTGCATAAGGGGCCTATCATGTAAGCCAGTGAATTAAATGGTTTCTAGGACACTCTTGCACTAGAAGACGTCTTAAAGGGAAGGGGGGGGGGGAGGATAATGTAATACACTCGTAGTCTCTCTGTTTCAAAACTAATATTACAATAAAACATAACATACTCGTAGCCCCTGCTATGATTTAGTATTGTTTATTTAGGTAGGTAGATAAATTAGGCTCGTAATCCTCGTGTCTCAAAAATAAATAAATACGAAGAAAAACACCTAATTATTTATTTTATACTCGTACTCCTTTGGTGGAATAATCAAAATATAATCACATTTATAAAGTATATCCTCTCATACTCCCTGGGTATTTAATCATAAATATTATATACAGTATACTTGGGAAAATAACAGTATACTCAAAGTCCTGTTGTCTGAAAATAGTCAGGTGGAAAACATAATATACTGTAAACTGTATTCGTTCTCGGTTCAGGTTTTCAGATACTAGATATATATACCAACTCGCTGATTCTCTCATTCAAACTAGTGGGAATAACATACTGTATACATTTACACTAACTCATACTAACTCATACTGTAAAATGATGATATAGTACACTGGTAGTTCCTTTGACGCTGAATATATATTTATGTAAACAATTAATGACAATATTCTCGTAGATCTGTGTAATATTACCACTTTTTAATATTCACAGAGTATCGTAGAAAAGGTGAGTGTGTATGTGTAAGTGTGTGTGTGTGTGTATATGTGTATAAGTGTATAAGGAGGGTGAACAGGTGTGTGTGTAGATATAATTGTGTGTGTGTATGTGTGTGTAGTTAAATCTCCGTTACTTAGAATAGTTTAGTTAGATCAGTGGTGTATAGTATAAAAAAATATTAGTATGTAGACAGTATAGGCCTTGTGCTATTTTTATTATTATTATATATATTATAAAATATGCGCCAACTTCCTCCAAAACAAAAGGACCTTAGGTAAACATTTCGAATATTGTACGTACTGTACATTACAATATATATATAACCTTCAGCTCAATATCTATCTATAATAGGTGTGTATATTTTTTGGTGTACGGGAAGATCGTCTTGGATTGCATTACATTTACCCAGAAAACTCAAAACATTAAAAAGTATTACTCCCCTCACTACAAAACTCAAAACATTAGAAAGTATTACTCCCCTCACTCCAGTAGCTGCAGGGCAAGTATAAACACAATGAATTCGAATCCCTCACGACCAACACAATGAATCCGAATCCCCTCACGACCAACACTATCAAGGCGGTGGCGGGGAAAGTGACACGGCGCATTTTCAATTTGGGTCAGCGGGTTTTAATGGGTAATCTGGGGTGATGTTGGCCCCCTGTGTTAATGTCACCTGGCACCCCTTCTCCTCCACTCCCCCCCCCTCCCCTATCTCTCTCTCTGTGTGTGTGTGTATCTATCTATCTAGCTCTCTCCGTCTGTCTGTCTGTCTCATTCTCTCTCTCTCTCTCTCTCTCTCTCTCTCTCTCTCTCTCTCTCTCTCTCTCTCTCTCTCTCCCTCTCTCTCTCTCTCTCTTTAGCCTGGAAATGTTACTGGAGTGTTTTTAAGGGATATTACTGTTACTCCCTGTTGGTGGAATTGGAGGACTGCTGGTGCTGACTGATTCCTCCAAAACCCTTAATTCTCTGGACCAAATAATAAATAAAAATATAATAATAAAATCATGTCCTCGTATTTCTCCAAACTTATAATAATTGAAGGAAACAGGTTATAATTATATCAGTATTCGAGTAAGAGTTCTGTTTTGTGACCTAATAGTTTGTAGGAATCAGTAGCCCCCCTCAACCCCACCCCCCTCCAAAAGAAAAAAATCTACCTACCGAAAAAAGAGTAGGCCTATCCCCTGAATAAAGACTGGATAGCCACTAAGCACACACACACACACACACACACACACAACGTCATCAACAACAACAACACAGTAGCCTCATGTCACGAAGGTGGGGGGGGGGGGAGGACGATTCGTTGTTTTTTGTTATTTTTGCGCGTTTGATTTTGTTGTTGTTCTAGTTGTTGTTTACTCCTGCATCTTTATTTAATAATTAACGATACTGTTTTGTTTCGAGTGGGTGGTTATGTCCTTCGTAATTATCATAATAATTTATAAGGATACTCACAAAGCAAGCAAGCAGCTCCCCCCCCCCCCCCCCCAGTACCTCCAACACACACACGCACACACACACACACACACACACAAACTCCCCCACACACAAACCCCCACATACAAAAACAAAACACGAGAATACAGACACAAAATTTGGTTATAAACGAACGAGGGTGACGCACCGGAAATTTCTCCAAAACATACATGGTGGTTGAGTACAGGTGTTGACGAAGCACATCAAGCAGGTGAACATGACAGAATTATTCATGGACTCCCTTAGTGTACAGTACATACCTAGAAGTTCATGCAGGATACACTACACTCACTTTTAATTACAAGGTGTGGAATTGCTCGTTTAATTTTAGTTGTTTTTGCCTGATACTTCACGACTTTTACCTTTCATTGTTTGTCTTGGTCGTCACTCGTGTGTTGTGTTGTGTTGTGTTGTGTCAGTGTTGTATTGTGTTGTGTCAGTGAACCAAGCGTATGTTGTGTTGTGTTGTGTTGTGTCAATGGTGTGTTGTGTTGTGTTGTGTTGTGAACCAAAACATGTTCGTCCCGTCTTCAAGAACTCATGGGAATCATAACAACATTACAAAGGATTCAGAGGGGGACATTCATTAATTAAATTTCCACTTTAGTTGGCTGTGGATGAGAGGACAAAAAAAAAAAAAAAAAAAAAAAAAATTGCATACCGGTACTGTATAATTATATATATAAATAAAAGGCACGAGCAATTAATTTACCTAGATTATATCATTGCCTAAAGGTATGGGATGGTATTGGATCACTTATACTGTATATATCCATTACACACAGACATACCAACCAACCAACCAACCAAGCGTTCTTCTACAATGACGCCCAGTGATAATAATTTTTTCATTACAAAAAACACGCGACTTTTCACTCGATTATTATTTATTATTATTATTATTTTTATTTTTTTATTGTGTGGGTTGGGGGTAGAATGGGAGGTAATGGAATTGTCTGCCGCCTCGACAACACTTTCATCTCTTCATGGCTATTAACTACGCCGGTCACTCGTCGATACAGTACGCAAATTCTGTGTCATGGAAGGGGATTAATTTTGTGATGCTATGGTGAGAGAGAGAGAGAGAGGGGAGAGAGAGATGTGTTTGTGTGTGTGTGTGTGTGTGTGTGTTACAGTAACCTAATATTTGTGTGTGTGTGTGTGTGTGTGTTTGTTACAGTAACCTAATGTTTGTGTGTGTGTTAAAGTAACCTAATGTTTGTGTGTGTGTGTTACAGTAATTACTTAATGCTTGTGTGTGTGTGTGTGTGCTTTACAATCGCTGGATGGTGTTGAGTGAGTTCTGACAGACACAAGGGGAGCAAAACATTATATTCCTAGATGATCCGACGGAGTGACAAATGCTCATTCAAAACACGAAGGAATTATAAATACCATTAGTCAAAAATACACACTAGCAAATTTTGATTTCCAAATTTAAAAGCTTATAAAAAGGCTAGTAAAAATCATATATAAGATCATCAACAGTGTAATTACCAAACATTAATTATCAAACAGTATCTGAACTTAATGGTAATATCGTGTGAATGTTGTGAACGGTTTGCATCGGGCGGGAAAATGCCATTAGACAAGTGTCAATCCCCAGTGACTGACGGGATAAAATCGGCCCTTTAATCCAGGCGAAATTTCTCGTTCCTTTGATTCGTGCCACATTTTACTGATGGCGAGCAAGGGTTGGAGAGGCGGGGAACATTTGGAGTGCAAGGTGAAGCGCGTATAAAGGGGGAAATCGGGACCGATGGAAATAGCTGGGAGACAGACAGAGCATGCACAGAGCCAGTCAGTCAGTCAGTCTTCTTGTCTGTCTGTTTGTCGCTATTACACTCGTTCAGTCCCTCATATGTTCACCCATTTTGGAGGTTTTGTTTTTGTCTCATCTTCTGAACTGTAGTGTGTGATTGTTGTGAGGCATCGAGAGTACTGAGTAAAGGTACGAGGAGGTGTTGGATATTTCACTTGTCTTACACTAGATGGAGACAGTGGAGCTTCAAGGGGGTGGTTAGTTGATTCTTCTCTCTCTCTCTCTCTCTCTCTCTCTCTCTCTCTCCTCTCTCTCTCTCTCTCTCTCTCTCTCTCTCTCTCTCTCTCTCCTCTCTCTCTCTCTCTCTCTCTCTCTCACACACACACACAACCTTTACACTATACTGGAGTTCGAGGACAAGCAAACGGTTTAGCACATTCTGGGAAACCGTCCTAGAAGCAAATCAACTGAGTGAGAGTTTGTCCCTGTAGCTACGTGTTAGATGAAGGAGAAGAGAGTTCAAAGTATCTTTCTGTGTCAAAGGTAACATTTACTTAAGTGCCAACTGCTTAATAGAAAGTGTTGTGAAGATGTGTGGGTGAGTGACAGGGAAGACTCGTCACTATAACTGTATAACAGATAGTAATTTCCTCTCTCTCTCTTTCTCTCTCTCTCTCTCTCTCTCTCTCTCTCTCTCTCTCTCTCTCTCTCTCTCTCTCTCTCTCTCTCTTTCAAAATGTTAGAGAAGCACAATACATTACTGTTAGCGCCATACTCCATGTTGTTATGATTCAGTTATATCACAGTGATGAATAAATACCGAGAGACCCACACTAAACTTATCACAGGAATACAACATGATATTATGTAGTCACGTACAGGACATGCAAGTATTACATATGAAGGTAGATATCCAGGGTACTATTAAGAACCTCATTGGTTGAATCATAAGTCTACTCCTCTACGCGTCACAAAAAAAAAAAAAAAAAAGTCCTGTTCATGGAAATCCACAGAAAATCGAAATTATTGTATATTAAATAGTCTACAATATAAAATAATAATAATAACAATAATAATAATAATATGGTGTTTGCTCGTGTATAACAACTCCATTAAAATCCTGGCCTGACTGGTCTAGTTTTGATATTTAATGATTATATTGTGTCTTTGAATGATGACAACCTCTGCCCAAAACAACGCAACACAACGCAATACAATTCTCTTGATGTTGACACCCCATTCAGGTATTCATTAATAACTGCTTTTTGTGTGTTAATTTAATACCTGTCGAGAGCCACGGGCGGTCCTCAAAGGGGTGCATAGATGAGTGAATGAATGTATTATTAATGTTATACTGCTGCCTGGAGGGTTTAGAGAGTCACTGGACACGAGTACAAACAAACAAACAAACAATGACGGGGGTAATACGTGACTTTTTTTTTTCATTTCCATTTTTTCATTTTTTTTTTTTTTTTTTTTTGCCTTACCGTCACTGGATAAATATTTGTTCCCCTCACGCCACTGATGATTGTCTCTCCTTACACAGGCAGTACTGAAGAGAGGATAGGCTGGATTGGGTTAGGTTATATTAGGTAAGATGGGTTAGGCAAGGCTAGTATTAAGTTAGGTTTGGCTAGGAGAGGATAAGTTAGGCTAGGCTTGACTAGGTATACGTTAGGTTAGGATAGGTTAGGTTATATAGGTCAGGGTAAGGCTGGGATAAGCTAGATTATAGGCACGTAATATCAAACCCAGAAAATGCAAAATAAATCCCTGAGTTATTATTCTTTTATTTTACAAGGCCCAGTGAGTGAGTTCTTTCCCCGTTCATTTTCTAACCAGTGTGCCATCCTTCCTGACCTCCTCCTGTAATACACTCCATTCCCATCCCTCGGGTAGAGTGAGAGAGAGAGCAGAAACAGCAGCAGCACTGTAAAAGCTTCTTGATATGAAACGAAGAGCAGAGTACGAAATGGATTCTCACAACAACCCACACCCTTCCTACACTCCACTTCAGGTCATTCTCTCTCTCTCTCTCTCTCTCTCTCTCTCTCTCTCTCCTCTCTCTCTCGTCTCTCTCTCTCTCTCTCTCTCTCTCTCTCTCTCTCATTATGATTTCTTCTATAACCCCTCTCCAAATTCACTTACTTCCTCTCTCTCTCTCTCTCTCTCTCTCTCCTCTCTCTCTCTCTCTCTCTCTCTCTCTCTCTCTCTCTCTCTCTCCTCTCTCTCTCTCTCTCTCATATCTGATTATTACGACTAAATTTTGCAATTTCGCCAAAAGTCCTCACGTAAGTCACGATCAAAAGTCCAGCCTGAGGTGAATGAAAGTGAGCCATCTGAGTGAAACCGACGACTCCATCATATTCCGGGAACCCAAAGAGATACATTAGTTTGGTATCATTTTTCGAGGTATTTTAATTCGGAGATGTTGCTTGACTATTGGGGTGTGATTGTACGCTATTATTATTATTATTATTATATTATTGTTGATGTTTTTATTGTTGTTGTAGTTGTTCTTGTAGGTGTTGTTATTATAATTATAGTTATTACTATTATTATTGTTGTTCTATTTATTAATATTAGTATTTTTATTATTACTATTATTATTATTATTATTATTATTATTATTATTATTATTATTATTATTATACACAAGAGATTCATAAACAGACTATGAATAATATCCACAATGAATATCAATATTAGGCACAATAGGCAAAAAAACAACATCATGATCAAACTGACACACAGGCATCACAAATCCATCACTATACCTACACAATCATCTTCCTTAGCCTCACTTTTTTTATTTTTTTTTATTACCCCATGGAAGGATTGTCAGTTTGTCATGTTTTAAGGACCCCTGTGATCTAGTAGAAAAAATGTGTAGGCTTCTGATTCCTCCTATGTACCAAAAGTATACTATTGCCTCCATCAACACTGGATCAAGAGTTCCTTTTCTTTTATTCCTCTCTCTCTCTCTCTCTCTCTCTCTCTCCTCTCTCTCTCTCTCTCTCTCTCTCTCTCTCTCTCTCTCTCTCTCTCTCTCTCTCTCTCTCTCTCTCTCTCTCTCTCTCTCTCTCTCTCTACCCACACACTGTTGACTCTCCCATCCTGCTGACCCTTTCCCATAAATCTCCCTCACTATTTTCTCCCTCGTCCTTCCCATCTCTCTCTGTCTCCTGCCGTGATCTTCTCTCTCTCTCTCTCTCTCTCTCTCCTCTCTCTCTCTCTCTCTCTCTCTCTCTCTCTCTCTCTCTCTCGCACACACACAGACACACACACACATCCTTTTCTTTCGTCATTTGCCTGTCTCTCCCTGTGTCTATTGACTGTTGTGATCAATGTATGTACGTATGTATATCTCTCCTTCCCTTTCCTTTCCTCATCACTATAATTATTCATCTTTCTCAGCAGCATCTAACTTATCGTCCATTCACTCTCTCCAGTCATTCATTATATATTATACAGTATATATATTTATTTCATTTATTTCACTGTAAATAAATAACCTACGCTTCTCCGGGTAAACACTAACTATAAAAAAAAAAAAAAAAAAAAACTGTATCTGTCTGATCACGATACTACATTTTTCATTCAGGCAATGTTTTAAATGTCTCCCTGGCGTGACGGTACATTCTCACGGCAATGGTTTTAAAGGTCTGGCGAGCGTTGCATGCAGGTTTCGCCGGGTTAGCAAGCAAGCAAGCAAGCACACTGGAATTTAGGGTTTAATAATAGCGTGGGAATGGCTCCAGACTGACTGCCGAGATACTGTTATGTGTGTGTTGTTGTTGGCTGGCGTATGAAGGAGACTCTAAAAACACCAAGATGCCGAGTTTACAACAATTTTCTATCAACATCGTTGTGGGGGAGTGAGGGAGTGCATGGATGGATGAGTTTGTGGAGGAGTGATGTGAGTGCATGATGGACGAGTTAAGGACGCCAGCAGAAGGTGATGTGGTCGGAAATTGGAGCTAAATGAGTCCTTCAAATATATTGCCATGAAACACCAACTATATATATATATAAATGAGCTTGTTTCGTAGCATAATCAGGAGGAATCAGTGGCCTTTCAATTTTCATACACGATCACAGGGTCCTCAATTAAGGAAAACTCATATGTTGTTTCGGAAACTTAGAGGGCTACCTATTCCTCTAAAAATATCTAGGATTAACAGGGGGTGGGGGGGATCTTCTGGTACATACGTGGCATAGTCTTAGAGGAATCTGTAATCCTGCAATGGAGAGGAAAGTATATTTATGTATCCTCTTAATTGAAAATATAATTATGTATCCTATTAATTGAGAGTATAATTATGTATCTCTTAATTAATTGAGAGTATAATTATGTATCTTCTTACTTGATACAAACACACGTCTATCTCCGTGTAATTACATAGAGAGTCAAGCAAGCAACAAACTGGGTTACATATTATACAGTAGGGTTACATATTATACATTAGGGTTACATATTATACAGTTGGGTTACATATTATACAGCTGGGTTACATATAATACATTAGATAGTGTTGGTAGCTGAGGACTGAGTGAACTGCATGTGTGTCTAATGTTCCCTAAGCCAACACAGGTCAGACTGGATGGTGTTGACATGGACGGATATATTGGGGAGGTTGGTCAGCTGAGTGGAGTGGAGTGGAGTGGGGTGGAGTGAGATGGAGTGGATATATTGGGAACGGTATCCATGTTTAGTGGAGTGGAGTGGATACATTGGAACTGTATCCAGGTTTTGTGGAGTGGAGTGGAGTAGAGTGAGTAGCTATCACGAATACTTTAATAATCCCGGTAGAGTAATAAAGTGGAGTGTAAGGGATCATCCGTCTCCATCTCCACCTATTCCTTTCATCTTATACTCCTACTCCTACTCCTCCGTCACACCAACAGACCTATATATATACTCCATTCATATCTTCCCTTACCACATGCATTCACGACCCCTTCATTCTCTTTCACCTTCCTCTTTCTTCTTCTACCTGACAATTATTCCATCCTCAACTTCCTCTACCCATGCAATACAATCAGATAAATTAAATTATATACCCCTCGTTACTCTTCTTATTTACTTAAGGAAAGAATATACAGTGTTGGTAAATCTGGAGTAACTGATTCCACCAAACTATCCAAGCAACAGGACACCATTATTTTTTTTTATTTTTTTTTTTCATTTGGACTTGCATGTTTCCTGGGATACTTTGGAGGAATTATGGCAGTCTAGTGTGTGTGTGTGTTTGTGTGTGTGTGTGTGTATGTGTGTATTTACATTTGTGTGTGTGTGTGTATTTACATTTTTGTGTGTGCGTGTGTGTCAACGTTTATTATGTGTCTGTGGTGTTTGGAAAATTGAGGGACTTAATAATAACAACAATAACAATTAAAATCCTTATCCAAAAAAAAAAAAAAAAAAAAAAAACTTGACTGAATGCTATCCCATCACGGTTCACAGGAGGTAATGGCACACAATGGCACATTACTACGAGGTCCAAGGTTTTGTTTGTTTTAATTAATGCAACGCAGAAAACAATATTCGGAGTGAAGGTCATAGAAAGCTGTCCTCCCGTCATCAAAAATACTAATACCTGTTAAATTTTGTGCCTAAAGAGAGAGAGAGAGAGAGAGAGAGAGAGAGAGAGAGAGAGAGAGAGAGAGGAGAGAGAGAGAGAACCGATTTAGTTAACAGCAGCCTGTAGAGGGGGTTTTGTTGCTCCTCTCTCTCTCTCTCTCTCTCTCTCTCTCTCTCTCATCTCTCTCTCTCCTCTCTCTCTCTCTCTCTCAACAACAATACAACACACACGGCAGGGTATGGGCTACACAAACACATGTGCCACGTATACACAAACATTATTATGCTCAAACATCGTAAGCTTTGTGTACGCAGACATATGCTCCTCTCTCATCCTGGCATCGACCTTTTGCTCTCTCATATTGTTTGTCTGTGTGTGTGTGTATGTGTGTGTGGTGTGTGTGTGTGTGTGTGTGTGTGTGTGTGTGTGTGTGTGTGTGTGTGTGTGTGTGTGTGTGTGTGTGTGTGTGTGTGTGTGTTTGATTCTATATTGATGTATGTACAGCTACAATCAAATGACCACCGACATTTTTCTTCCATCGTATTAAATATCTTGTTCATAAAGTACAACACGTGTATGATTTGGCAGCACCTCATAATAATAATAATAATAATTGAGGAGGGGGGTTGAGTTGACGTTAGGTGTTGTACGATTATATTTTGATATGATACTGCTTTATTTGCACGATGGAAGGAAAGTGTAGGTGGATATTTGATGCAACTGAACACGTGAATGTAATATTATGTCACAGTCAGTCAGTCAGTCAGTCACTTGGAGGAAGATATTGTACTCGTATATATTTGTAGATGAGCTTCAGGGTATAGTGGTTGTAGTAGTTGTAGTAGTGGTAGTGGTGGTAGTGATAGTAACAGTCTGTAGTAGTGATAGAAGTAGCCTGTTAATAGTAGTTGCAGTAGTAATAGTAGTAGGAGTGCCAGTAGTAGTGATAGTATTATTGATAGTAGCAGTAGTAGTAATAATAGTAGTAGGAGTAATAGTAGTAGTGATAGTAGTATCAGTAGTAGTAATAGTAAGAGTAGGAGTATCAGTAGTAGTAATAGTAGTTCTAATAATAGTAACAGTAGCAGTTTAATTTTACGTAGAATAACCTCATGACACATTACATTTTAACTATTACGTATGATGAGTCACATTACGAAGAAAATAAACCTATCAACCCTTCATCATCATCATACATACATACAACACTACACAACACACACCATCACTAAGGTTACATTATTTATGAACTCAGAACTGAAGATAGTTTTAGCCCTAAATAAAAGTTAATTCGTATTTTGAGGGATTTTGAGTATTTATATTGGTCTCGTTAGGATCGAAGAGTAAATAAAAAAAGGAGACTGACTGAACTCTTGATGTGAAGGAAAAAAATAAATATATAAAAGAATAGAGATATTGATTCATTTGTGAACTTTTTGACGTGAAGGAAAAAAAATATAGTTAGAATAGTTAGATATATTGATTAATTTGTTCGTGGGACTTTTGTTGAGTACGACATTGGGTGCTACAGACTCCTCCAAAGTATGCCACAAAACAGATTACTGAAGGGCTATATATATTGTGTCTCGTAGCATTGTTTGGAGGAATCAGTTAGCCCTCCAATCCGCCCACAATTGGTTACCCCCTTCGCTCCTTAAAGTTTATTGAATGGGAAACGAGGAAATCTTTCTCAATTTCAACCAGGGGAGCTTCTTGAGGCGCATTATTGGTCCTTAAAGTTGTCTGGGCCGTGAGCAGTGACGAAGGCAAACACACACACACACACCTCATCTATTTCCCATGACCAAATCAACACATACATACATACATACATACATACATACATTCACTTTGACTAATGGTACTGTATGTACTTGTTAGGGGTATGACCAACCGTGATGGGAAAAACAGCTTCCATCATTATCATCATTATTATTATCATCATCAATATCATCAACATTAATTATCATCATCATCATCAACATTATCATCAACATTATCATCATCAACGCCCCATTCCCCATCATCATTACCCAATTAACATTATATCAGACATAAACATAATTATACACTTTGTACCCTAACGACCAAACCAATGACGGATGTATTATATTATTTATCCGAGGAATACAAAAGAATACAAAAGACATTCAAACATCAACAGCCCTCTTCTATACTGTTCCTTTCGAGGCTGGTTGATTTTGCCCTGACTCTGGTGAAGGCTATTTTTCGTCTGGCAGGAGTTGGTTGTCAGGAGAGGGGAAAGGATGGTTCAAATCGAGGGGGATGCCACATGAATAAAACGGAAGCAGTTGTCGGGAAGTTTGACACCGTTACCAGAGAGAGAGAGAGAGAGAGAGAGAGAGAGAGAGAGAGAGAGAGAGAGAGAGAGAGAGAGAGAGAGAGAGAGAGAGAGAGAGAGAGAGAGAGAGAGAGAGAGAGAGATGGATAGAGGGGGTGGATAGACAGGTAGATAGATAGATTAATAGGTAGGTAGATAGCTTGGTAGGTAGGTAGATAGATAAACAGAAAGTAAAATAAGGAGAGGGACTTTAGTGAAACGTTTCATTAATTCCTGCTCTCTCATTCTTATACCTTCCTTCTCAATTTATAGCTTTCTTTTGCTTCGTTTAAAGACTTTTTCTTCTTATCACATCATAGGACCACAGGCATTGGGAACTGGAGTGAGACATTTAACCAGGGACATCAGAAGTTGTATAGGCTACGAGGGATTAACTCAACACTGACAGGCAGGTACCGGGAGACTGTCACATAGTTGATAATAATAGGAGAACACAGGTTTAAAGTATAAGGGATGGTCAGTACTATATAGGCAAGTTTACGAGCACAGAAGACAACATGTATGCTTTTAGATTCATGATTATGATTTGTGGACGTGTTATGTTTTTTTATATATATATAATTATGAGCTTTTAAACAACGGTGGGGTATCTTTGCTATAGTGAGGCTTGAAAAGGGGAAATATTATATATAATGAATGCTATTATAACGAGAGGGGGATGAAAATACACGAAGAAATAGCCAGTGGAAGGAAGAACAGACAGACGAAAGTAGAGAGAGCAGGAAAGAAGCCATTCCAATTGCGTTATGAATGGTAATGAGGGATTGTGAGAAATGAAGGAGAAGGAAACTGGATACGAACGAATTAGCATGAATAATTAAAATCCTCGGTTAAGAAGAAGGAGCAGAGAGAGAGAGAGAGAGAGAGAGAGAGAGGAAGTAAGTGAATTTGGAGTAGGGTATAGAAGAAATCATCATGAGAGAGAGAGAGTGAGAGAGAGAGAGGGAGGGAGAGAGAGAGAGATATTTCACTATTTCACTATTATTATCATGTATTTTCATTTATCACCTGAAAAATGTATGCATGTGTGTGTGTGTGGGTGTGCATCCACCTACACACATACAGTATTTCATCTCCGACTCTTTCTCTGTATTTTTCTCGATACGAATATATGTCTGTCATATCTTTCACTCTTATCCCTCTGTTTTTTATTCTCATCATCTTTTCTAGTTCCATTTTTCGGTCCTTCATTCTTCTCAGGTTCGATTCCGGTCGGCGTTCGATTCGTTTTCACTCCTCTGTCTGTTTTCTTCCGCTCCAGTTCTGTCTCTCTTTTTTTTTTTTTTTTTTTTTTTTTTGAAGGGAAGTAATTTTGTTTTTTTTTTTTTTTTTTTTTTTTTGTACATTGGAGTCCCCTGATTCCTCCAAAGTATGCTGCTGCTGCTAGGAAATGGACCAGGAGAAGCAAAACTAATGGTGTTCTGTGTTGCTTGGAATATTCTTCTCTCAGTTTTGCTCTCCTACTTGCCACTATATTCTCTCTCTCTCTCTCTCTCTCTCTCTCTCTCTCTCTCTCTCTCTCTCTCTCTCTCTCTCTCTCTCTCTCTCTCTCTCTCTCTCTCCCCATTTTGCCACCAACTGGTAAAATGGTATCATCACAGTTTATGTAAGTAATGGACTTGGGATCGATCCTGGCCGCCGTTCACACCCGCTGAAAAATTAACCCCTGCCTTGTCGGTGGTTACGGGGATTCTCTCGACACGGTAAACTGAAAGAAGGCTACTCACTGATTCCTCCAATGTTTGCTACGAAACTGATTGTCAGGGCCACTGATTCCTCCAAACTATGTCTCGAAACAGATCCCTATTAGTATCATTAAGTGATTTTCGAAAATCAGCAAATTACATGAGTGTCGTAAATCAACTAATTCAGTGATTTACACACATCATCGATTAATACACTATACCACCCACGCTATAATACACCTATAATACACTGTATTGCCTACCTAAGTTATGTAAATATAGCATAATACACTATACAACTTACACTAATAATACATTAATACACTAATAATAATACACTAATAATACTCTATACTGTCTAGCTAAGTAATACAAATATAGCTTAATACACTATAACACCACACTAAGAATACACCCATAATACACTATACAGCCTAGCTTTGGCCCAGGGGGAATGACTATATTCTCTGTGAGACTTGTCATCTCCCACAGTGCTAGAATAAAGATTGTTATAGGATCTGGTCACTTTCTAGTGGATTTGATGAGATCTGCCCATTTTAATTTAAAATCCTCGTGAGGTATACTGCAGTCGGGAGTTTTTTTTAATTATTATTATTATAACTGCTGTGTGGACGGCCAGCACACGGGGATGCATTATCCATTTACATGCAGCAATGTAAACTTCCTCCCCCTTTAATGTGCCATCAGGACTTATCTCATGGAAGGTGTGGCCCCACTTGTAGCTCTTGTGGTAACGTGGACTGGCCAAAGCACTGGCTGTGGGCTCAAAGATCTTCCCCCCAATATCCCGGGTGGCAGAGGCCCCCAGACTCCCTAATACAGTTAGCTCTGGTCCCATTTTTCTATGATTTGCCTCGGTAGCCCAGGCATATAGGACCAACCCCTCATTTATTTTAATTTCTTTTTTCAGTGCGATCAGAGCATACCAGGGGTCTGTTGGGCAGGAGGCATTCTGCCCCGGGAGAACATCAACAACAACATCAACTACCTAGGTAAGTAATACAACTATAGCATCATATACTGTACTATACCAAACATGCTAATAATACACCCATAATACACTATAATAATATACTGCCTAGCTATGTAAAATAACTATAGCCTAATATACTATACCATCCATACTATTAATACATCCATAATACACTATACTGCCTAGCTATGTAATGTATAAATATAGCCTTATATATTATACCACCCAATGTATTACCTGTAGTATATTGTGTAAGCTATATATGTGTTTTCTATGTATTTTGTTTTAATAATGTGTTGTCGTTTGTAGTGCTGTGTTATATCGCGTCGTTGGAGTGAGACAATATTAAATTTCATGGAATCACGATTACTAGAAATGCCGGGGAGTAGTTAGTTATCAGAGGGAAATACACCCACAGTATCAAAACAACACCCAAGTAATAAATAGTGTGTGTATAATATTTAGTTGAACTGTTTTAGTTTAGTGGTGGTCAAGTATGTATGTATGTAATATGTGTATGTGAGTGATAATGCTTACATGTTGCGGTCAGTGATGAGAGAGAGAGAGAGAGAGAGAGAGAGAGAGAGAGAGAGAGAGAGAGAGGAGAGAGGAGAGAGAGAGAGAGAGAGAGAGACTGATTGATTGATTCATATGTGATTTAGACACAGGGAAAAGTGGGAGATGATGATTTTTTTCCCATTCGTCAGCGTTTTTCTCTGAGTATCTGTGTGTCAGCCAGAGTGTAGTAGGGGGAGGGGGGGGAGGGGGGGGCGTGTGATGGTGGTGGGGGAGGGGGGGGGCGGCCTCTCCTCACACACACACACACACACACACTCATACATACATACACACACACAATTCCGTTCTCCCCGTAACCACCCGTGAAATTGGATTTAATATTTCATTAGACATAAAAGATCCATTTGGCCTCAGATTTGACTGCTGGTGAGAGGAATATATCGCTTGCGTTTTCCCCGCTGCTTTTAATCACTCTTTTTTTTTTTGTGGAGGGGGTCGGGTTGGGGGTCGTGATGGGTGGAGAACTATTTTATTTTCACAGGAGTAGTGGGGTTTTTAGTGGATGTATTATATCAGTAAGAGAGAGAGAGAGAGAGAGAGAGAGAGAGAGAGAGAGAGAGAGAGAGAGAGAGAGGAGAGAGAGAGAGAGGAGAGAGAGAGGAGAGAGAGAGAGGAGAGAGAGAGAGAGGAGAGAGAGAGAGAGAGAGAGAGAGAGAGAGAGAGAGAGAGAGAGAGAGAGAGAGAGAGAGAGACAGAGACAGACAGACAGAGACATGGATAGGGACAAGGACTGAGACAGAGACAGGAACATGGACAG
>JAWZYT010003153.1:5000-70000 GCA_034508575.1 Petrolisthes manimaculis | reverse complement strand
GTGTGTGTGTGTGCGTGTTAATGTATACAGGTTGTAGGAATGTGTGTGTATGTATGCACCAAAGGTAATGTCTGTGTATGCAAACTATATGTGTGTAAAACTATTTGTGTTTATACGAGTGTGTATGTACAGTCGTGGTCATATATAATCATCCATATAGGGGTAACTCACGTAAGAGTTTGACAGCTTCCCTCTGTTTCTTATGTGATAAACTTTCAAATAACCTATATTTAACTACCATCTTTTAATTTAATACAAGCCGCCACCGCCGCCGCTGTCGTTTTTTTAATAATTAGTTTTTTTTATTTTGTTTTTAAATAATATATATATTTTTTTTTATTAATTATTTTTGTTGTTGTAATAATTAACTTTTTTTATTTTTTTTTATTTATTATTATTATTTTTTTTTTTTTCGTCGTCGCCGCCACCGCCGCCACCGCCACCACCGCCGTCGCCTCCGCCCCGCCGCCGCCACCACCGACGTTGCCGCCCCGCCGCCGCCGTCGCCGCCCCTCCGCCGTTGCTCCGTCGCCGCCCCCACCCCCACCCCACGCCACCCCCCCCACCCACCCCCCTACCCCACGCCCCCACCCACACCCACACCCCTACCCCACGCCCCCACCCACGCCCCCACCCCCACCCAGCCACCAACGCCGCCACTGGTACAGTATTGTGTTGGGATAATAGACTCTTATTATTATTAAGAAAACACAGGCGTTATGGGGAAAAATGGGATTTATGTCCTCTCCAAAAACAAGAAGAATGTTTAATTTGCGTTTGTTAGCATAATCCTTCATTACAACGCATGCATAATTTGTCATTAGGAAAGTAAAATGCAGATTATATTTACAGTTGTTGTAGCATTCTATATACTTCACTGATGTAATAGTTACCCATTTAAATGTACCATTTTCTGTAGTGCAATAAACGATGTATGTATGTATGTATGTGTTTGTTTTTTACATTTTTGTTATGAAATAAAGGAACATAAAATAATCGGTATACGATTAAATTCATATATACGTATTAAATATATCTTAAGAATAATTTACTTTTAATAAATATTCTCTTCCACGAGTACAACCTGATATGTTATCCCGTAAGAAAAATGTGATTAGTGAATGTTGACGTCATGAGTTTGTTTACGTTTGAGTTTGAGTTGACCAATAGGAACCAGTCACGCTCAGACAACCACCAGATTCAAAGTCCCCACGAGAGATTTGACGTGTTTTAAATCATTTTTAATCGTTTTATTCATTATTATTTTAGTGATTTACATTGTGAGTGTACAGTAAACAATGGCCTCCAACACTAGACGAGTACTTGAGGTGAGAGAGAGTTTATATGATGATTTAATAAGACGTTTATCGATAAGTACAGCAGAAGAGAAGAGAAATCCATCAGTCGTTGCTGCCTCGGTCTTGTCAACACCTACACCTTTAGTAATTGAAAGGTGGGTGGGTTTTGTGGGTTTTTTATTTATTAATTGAAAGGTGGGTGGGTTGGTTTGTGTGTTTTTTATTTATTAATTGAAAGGTGGGTGGGTTGGTTTGTGTGTTTTTTTATTTATTAATTGAAAGGTGGGTGGGTTGGTTTGTGTGTTTTTTATTTATTAATCGAAAGGTGGGTGGGTTGGTTTGTGTTTTTTATTTTCGGTGCTCCGGATATTTATTTATTTATTTATCTGTTTGTATGTTTGTTTATGGTCTAGCGTCCACAGGTAGGTTTAGCCGTATGATGTTCTTTTTTTTTATTTGTTAGTGTTTATGTAAATAATTATGTCCTTCACCCATAACGTTATTAGATTCATCCATATTATTCATTGGCTTTAACTTACATCCATCAACACTACAAAGGCACAAACACCTTTACTTGATGGTTTGTTTGTTATTGGCGTTGGTGCTTATTTGGGTAAATTTACAGAAAACCTGGGTTCACTATATTGTATAATAATATTATATTAGTATCATCCACTATTTTGGACCATTCTAAGACACTTTTCATCTATGGTGTTTCTCTCAGAAATGACCCGTTTTCGAGATATGCCTCGTTTTACAAACATACTTTGGAAACTAGTCTGACCTAACCTAGACCAAAGCAGACTACTGGGAGCTAACCTGGGCAAACGGGTCCAGGTCGTTTCGGCCATAAGTCACTTTAGGCCATAACGGTCGAACTGACAAACGGCCGAATCGTCTCACGGCCTAAACAACGTACGGCCTAATTGACCAAGTTTCTTTTTGAATTGTTTTTTTATTTTAATCCAAAGGAAGAAGCCTCTGCAAGCTCCCTCTATATTACATCGTCGTACCTTTGGTCAGAGCTTGATTTCACATTTACATATGTTTTATTATGGTCTTTTCAGATTTTGTTTAATTGTTTGTTCTCTACTAATTTTACTTTGTATAATATATCATTGTGTGTGTGTGTGATGCAGTTTTACAAACATTATTTGGAATTAGTCTGACCTTACCTAACCTAACCTTAGACCACAGCAGACTTCCGGGACCTAACGTGGGGGCAAACTACTGGGATATAACCAGTGTAAATTATCATAAAGTGATGGGGGCAAATTTCCTGGACCTAGCCCCCAATCCTATTGCTACCACACCCAGGGGGCCAGGTTAGTTTAAAACGACTACAGTATAGCCAAGAACGCAGTACTTCTGTAATTTATACCTAAATATCTTCTTCCATTGATTAATCGTCCCACAAACTTACAGAGCTGACTCGATATAAGTTCTTAGACTGCTTGTTGGGACGGTAAAGATGTTTGGTAATGGTTAAAAACAGCCACAGATAAAGGATGTTCTAGTTAACCATTTAATTCCTATTTTGGTTGGTGGTTGTTTTTGCTTCATGGAGTCATTTCCTTGTGCATTTTGACAATGTTTGATTTTTCCCCTTATGTTTGCACAGGTTTGGTCTTAGTAGTTAGTCCTGGTTAAGTCCTGTTAGTCTACCACGGTGCAGATTAAGTTAAAGTCAGGTTAGGTTAGGCTAACTCTACAACATACGAGTAATAACTATTTAGTGGTTTGTGTACCATAGTGTACAGTACTTGGAGGGTATGTCAGTAGCCTGTTTTATCAAGGCTGACTATGGTGACTATAAGAGGCCAAGGATACCATATATCTGCCTAATTCCTGGCTAAAACCAGGTTATACATAATTAATAATGGGAGGGTATTAGAGAAGGAGAGAGTGTCACCTGTGAGGTTTACTTACAGGTGATGATACCAGAACTATTATAGGTGCAGCAAAGTGTAGGCAGGCAAAGATCTATGACTACCGTACTGAAAATTACTATGATATTTAACCTTGGAGTATACTTTCTGTATGGACTGCGTTTAAGTTTGTATAACTAATATAGGATTGATATTTGAGCGAGAGATTTAGTTTACTCAACCATTATATTTTGGTCACCAGAAATCAGACATTTTAAGCTTGTGTATAAACCTATTTTTACTATTAACTAAAACATGTCAAATACCGGTATAGAAACTACTACCGGTACTAATACAGTATCTGTGTCAAGGTTTTAGTTAATGTATATGAATATTGCTACCTTTGCTACTTTACTATTATAGCTATTGCTAACCACCATCTCTGAGTACAGTAGCCTAGTGATTAGATGTTTTGACATTGTTGTATACATGTAAAATATACATACAGTATACAGTACAGTACTGTTTTGATTCTTGTACATGCTATTACTATAGTATTGTATATGCTGTACATCACAACACTTTGATTTGAAGTGTACAGTATTGTAAACCATGGGTTTATCCTTCTCAATTTTTATATAAGGACTTTATAGGGTAATTATTTTGTATTTTCCAGCGAGAGTTTTTAAGTTAATACTGTAGCTTAAGTCACTAGTGGTGTTGAAGGGCTTTATTATAGCTAATAAAGCTAGCTCAGTGGGTGAGTTCTAAGTCCCATGAGTTTTTTCTTAGTTATAAACAAACTGGCTGCTCCTCAATATAATTTAACCTTGGCCCCATTCTTAACACCAACAACCATTTCATTTTGAGCATAAAATAATTTGGTACCCTTACTACCAAGGAACATTATTTATCATTTGTATGGTTTCTTATTTTCTTTTAAAAGCATTTATTTCTCAGATTAGATGGCTGGCATTTATGTATTAAGTTTCATATGTCATAAAATATTGTTTTATATGCTATTTCATTTTAGGAACCCAGTATGAATGGAGCTCTGTAGTATAAAGAAATGGAGTGTTAGACTTGGTATACTGTATATTTATGTGAAGTGTGATCTTGACACGTGTAGTACTGTTCTAACCTTGCTGTGGTGCCAAGTAGAAATTTATTCATTCTAGTACTTTTATAATCTTGATAGCAACAGTAGTACTCTCTCTCTCTCTCTCTCTCTCTCTCTCTCTCTCTCTCTCTCTCTCTCTCTCTCTCTCTCTCTCTCTCTCTCTCTGTACGTTTAATAGACACTGACACATACATTACTTCTACCTACACTACCCACACTCTTCATCACCCACACACTGCTCAGGTTACTCCACCCTTATACATCACATATTCTTTTCTCACACACACACACATCAGAACCTTATATGCATGAACCTCCAATACAGCCAAAGCTAAAATATAAGTGTACCTACCACCTAGGCTTATTGTTCAAGCTTCCACCCACATCCATAATTACCTCCACCTCAAATGACCCTGTGATCATGTTACAAGATTTGCAGGCTTCTCATTACTCCTAAACATTCTCCTTCCATTATAGGTGGTGTTTCCAGGCAATTATTTGATGGACATTCGTATAGCCAACCTCCAATTTTTTTACTACAGCACATGGTTCCATTAAATGCAATCTTATTAACATGTCCTTGGGTGTCTTTGTATTCTGTAAACTTAATTGGTATGTGTGTAGCCCATAGAGTTAGTAGACACACCTATTTGAGAATGTCCTATGTAGGCTAAAAGCATACTTAGACTAGGCCTTAATTAAAGCATGGGGAAATAAATATGATCCAGTATTATTCCGTGTTTAGGAAGGGAAGGAAGTGTATATTTATTTATTTATTTATACTAGAACCCGTTTTACAGTACAGTAAGTGAATATACTTGATTATTTTTTATATTGCTATACAACTGACACTTTTTTGTTTTAAGTATAGTCACGTATGTACGGAATGTGTCCTTTATTTTGCTATCAAGAAGTCATAGTAAAGTTATTAAAAAAAATAGTTACTTATACTTCACACATTTTCCTCACATCGTATTATCATTATTTTGCAGCCATTCCTCTCTACCAAACAATAATAATAATAATTCCTAATCCCATCATCTTTCGCTTTCCTTCTCCCCTCCATACACACACCACCACCACCACCACCCTTCATTCCTCTGTTACATTCCTTTATTTCTTGAATCCCTGATCCCCCTTTCCTCTCCCTCGGTAGCCTAACTCTCCCTGCCTCCGTCTAGTCTAGTCTGTTTTCTACGCCTTCCACTCACGGCAAAAACATTACGGTACGCATTTCTCATCTAATTTTATCTCTCCCCCGACTCCCGCCAGTTTAAGGTGGTGTGGTGCTTGTTGAGTGGCCCGGGATAACTTGCCTCCCCTCACCTTACCTTTAACTGTAACCCGGCCCTGGCATGAGCGTCAGTGTCACCCAATGCTCTCTCGGTGGCACTCATCGTATACAATGGACTTTCTAGGCTGTTTTTAATGACTGTGGTGTGGACATTGAAGTAGTGCATTATAGTTTTGTGTTTATGTTTTATGATGATGTTTGTGTTGATAATGACGGTAGTTGTGAGGGTTATGTTGTAGTTATCGATGTGGGATGTGAGGGTTGGCAGATGGTTGGGGCCCCAGAGCGAGCGTGACGAGGGGTGCCATTGATTGTCACAGATGAGACTCTAGGGATGCTGGGGCCTGGCTGGCAGTGTTGAGTAGTGAGCCGGAGCAGTCGGTAGTGAACCTCCGTGCTCCTGTGTTTGTTTGTCTGTGTCCACGCCAGGACAGTGGGAAGGGGTAACATAAATACACACACACACACACACACCAAAAAAAAAAATGTAAACACGTCCAACCTCACTTGTAAATAGTGAATGAAGGTCGCGTGAGGCGTAACGTTATTATTATATGTTCCTGTAATGCTCCCCTGCTGCTGGTCGGTGAGAGAGCTAAGCGTCTCAACGTTATTATAATTATTAACGTGGTGGTGTTTTGACCTCATCTATCCGCCATGTTGGTACACTCCCCCAGGACCAAAATAAAACGTTGAGGTGATTTGGGTCATGTTGTCTTCGGCCCTGTCCTTGTTATTGTTCTTGTCTGTGTTATTGTTTCTACGTCTAACACATCTGAGTCACTTCAAGTATCCCGTGACCTGGCCAGGATATGAACCTGGTGACCTCATTGTAGACTTCACTGCACCATCATCATACCTCTTCAACACACCACAAGACAACACACAGTTTGCAACAAGCCACTACAATTTAGCACTTATTCCCTTGAGGCTTGCTTCAAGAAACCTCAAGTTAGCACACAAGTATCTTGGGATAGATAAAGCACTTCTTTCTTTAACACATAGTTGCTACACTTGCACACAGTTGCTTGAACACAGCACAAAACCTTTGCGGATTTGCACAAAACGGCATCAGCTTATTAAAACCCATCTTCTAGTCAACACAAGGTTGGTGATACAAACCATCAACACTGAAGCACCTACAGTCTTTAGTAGCAAATACGCACGTCCAGGTGTTACTTGTCGCTACACTTTAGCACACTTGGCTGACGTGTAGCGCACTCACCACTCACCCCACGTCAGATGTTCAACTTGGGGGGTGATGGGCGAGGGGTGGGGGGTCGTATGGCCATCACCCCACCTGGCCCAGCCCCTCCCACCCCCACAGGTCACCTCTTCTCCCCTTTCAGGTCAGGAAGGTCTACCACTGTCTCAGCATGACCCATTTACCTAACTCACAATTTCATTAACACTAGCTTGGTGGTTTTGGCGCCCCTTAGTACCATAGCCACTTCATATCTATCTTATTAATTTAACTATCCTTACTTTTTCCTTGGTGTTTGTTGTCCCTCCTTTGTGTCCTGTGTTTGTGTGTTTTAGTGTAGTCTATTTCCGGTCATAGTTAGGCCTATATAACCGTACGTGAATCTGTAACCCTGTAACCCTTCCTTCACTTTGGTCATAATATAATAGGCTAACCCTCTTTAATAACTTGCCATCTCATTATGTTCCATGGAGCTGGCTATAAGGTTAAATTAAATCCCTTCCAAGAGTTTAACTTACATTACTAACCCTTCTTGTCACGGAATGAGATTGTGCTTTTGTTTTTTTCTGTAGCCTTGGAGTTTACTTAAGCATTATATATTTTTTTTTTTTCATACAGGGTCCTTGAACTTGACTTAAACGTGACTGACTCGATACAAGACTGCATGAATTTCACCTCAACCAACACAATAAAAAAAATTAAGGACCCTTACTGGAGCTCCAAGAATTCTCCAAACTACTCCAGGCAACAGATTCCCAATTAGGAATACTGAAGGGTTCTGTGGCCTGGATTATTTTGGAGGATTCATAATAGTGTCAGTCCTGTGTATATATAGCCTACTGTCCGTCCACACCAATCATGATAATTATAATATACACTCGACTACACTTTGTTTTGTTTTATATATTTTTATAAACTGGTGAAATCATTCTGGCTCCTTCATGTGATTTTTTGGGTGCATGAGTTTTTCTGTAAATGTAAACATATCCAGAATATATATATATATATACACGAAATCACCGAATATTTATACAACAACTAGTCTAGGCATATATAGCCTAGCCTATCTAAAGTCATATAATATTGATGGGAATCGGTGTATTATTCCTCTCTCTCTCTCTCTCTCTCTCTCTCTCTCTCTCTCTCTCTCTCCATTCGATTTTTTTCCTACATTTTCTTCTCGCATTTATATAGTCTTTCTGTTGATGTTTTTTCGTTATTATTTATTAACTGATTTCTTTTCCTATAGGCTACACTCAGATCCTCAAGCCATGCAGTTTAGTTTATGGCTGAATTGAACCTATGAATAGATAAATGCCTTCGTTCTCTCTCTCTCTCAACCAACCAACAAACCATTTTTATATTCGACTTAAATTCACTGTTCACTTCCCTAACATCATTTTTTTTTCCCTCTCTCTCCGCTGTCTTGTTTCCTTCTCTTTAGGGATGTAAGAAGGAAACGAAGAGTGAGGTAGATATAGAAGAGGTGTGTATGTGTGTGTGTGTGTGTGTGTGTGTGTACAGGAAGTAAAAGAGTGCCAGCCAGCGTTCGGACAGTCTTGACACTATCAGGTCTCTTGCCAACTGACCCTCATCAACTCTTTCAGCAGAACGCACGTGTATACTCAATCCTTACTACTACTACTATTAGTACTACAACTACTACTACTATTACTACTACTACTATTACTATTACTATTACTACTACTATTCTACTACTACTACCGGTACAACTACTTCTACTACTACTACTATTATTATTACTACTACTAATATTACTACGGTACTATTATTATTACTACTGTTTCTATTACTACTACTACTACTACTATATTATTAAGTATATATTAAGGGGATAATTCTGTTTTGGTACATTGGAGTGCCTTGATTCCTCCAAAGTATGCTAGGAAACAGGACCACAATAGCAAAAGTAATGGTGTTCTGTTGCTTGGAATAGTTTGGAGGATTCAGTTGCTCCAGAATGTTGGTTGTTATAGTAGTGGTAGAGAATGGTAGTGGTAGAGAATGGTGGTGGTGGTGGTTATGGTAGTAGTAGTTGTGGAGGCCTGAATTCTGGTAGTGTTGTTGTTGTTATTGTTGTTGGCACACGAGGCTCAAGGAAGCTTACTCTTATTTTCCACCATCTCTCTCTCTCTCTCTCTCTCTCTCTCTCTCTCTCTCTCTCTCTCTCTCTCTCTCTCTCTCTCTCTCTAAGGCCACACTTTTGCTCTACTTTATTTCGGAAATAGGGAAGATTTATGAAGGTAAAAAGTGAGTGAGTGTATAGGAAAGAAATGAGTGAGAAAGATTGATTTTTAAGATTGGGAAGGGAAGGCAAAACTAATTAGGGGAGAAAATACTGTACCTATAGATACAACTTGAAATATGGTAAAATGGAATGTGGGGACGGGGGCTATAATTATGTGTATATAGGAATGAAAAGGTAGATATATATATATATGTGTGTGTGTGTGATATTTTGAAGAGAGAACCTTTGAGAGATAGAGAGAGAAGAGATATGGGAGGAAGATAGAGAGAGAGGGGGATTAAAAGAGGAAATATCTTACAATGAGAGTGTCTAAGAGAGATAAAACTGATCAAATGGGGACAGGCTTTGGGGGGGGGGGGGGTAGGGGTGTGTGGGAATAGGGGGACAGGCTTTCTACCCAACCCAAGCCTGTCCCCCTACTCCCGCACCCCCACAGTCCGCCCCAAGCCTGTCCCCTACTCCCATAACCCCGATTCTACAACTGACTATAGACGGTACCTTCTTATCAGACTGAATGATGGTGTATACAAATAGAAAGAATAAAAAAATGTTCCCACTTTTGCTTACAAGTCATAAAGGCGACTCAATTCACCGTGTATACAGTAATAAAACCACCCACACCATCCTTCTGCAATATTCCCTTACTCTCCTTCCCTTTCTCACCTATTCTTCTCCTTCCCTTCCTCTCCCTCCTCCTTTCCTTCCTCTCCCTCTCCTCCTTCCCTTTCTCTCCCCCTCATCTCCTCCTTCCCTTTCTCCCCTCCTCCTTCCCTTCCTCTCCCTCTCCTCCTTCCCTTCCTCTCCCTCTCCTCCTTCCCTTCCTCTCCTCTCCTCCTTCCCTTCCTCCCTCCTTCCCTTCCTAGCTTCAACCCAGCCAGTGACCTTGTGCTACTGAGAGCCATGCAGGTTAAGGGGGAAGTTCTGTGTTGGTAAATCTGGAGCAATTAAATCCTCCAAACTATTCCAAGCAACAGAACGTCATTATTTTTGCTCTTATGGTCCTGTTTCCTAGCATACTTTGGAGGAATCAAGGCACTCCAATGTACCAAACAAGAATTGCCACCTTAAGAAAAGAAAATATTGAGATAAAGAAGGTGGAGAGAGAGAGAGAGAGAGAGAAAAGGAGGAGGATTTTTGAGAGACGAAGATGAGAAGACAAAAAAAAGAAAGGAATGACCTGGTGTGTGTGGATGAAGTAGATATAAAGAAGAAAGGATAATTCGAATAGAAGATGATAGAAGATGGAATAGAAAAGATAGAAGATGATAGATTATAGTACTAGGCTAAAGAGGAGAGAGAGAGAGAGAGAGAGAGAGAGAGAGAGAGAGAGAGAGAGAGAGAGAGAATGAAGTTAAAAAAAATGAAATGGGAGTAAGGGAGTGTGTCAAGGGAAAAGAAATGGACCTGAGGTGAGGGGAATGATGGGGAGGGGAAGGGGAATGGTAGTTAGTAGTAGGTTAGACACATGAAGGGAGGGGAGGGGAAAGAAGGGGAAAAGTAGTAGTAGGTTAGACACATGAAGCGAGGGGGGGACTGTGTCAAGGAAAAATCTGGGGTAAGGAGAGTGAGGGGAAAAGGAGGAGGAAGAGAAAGGGGAAGGAAAGGATAGAAAAGATGAAGAGAAAGAGAAGGGGGAAGAAGGAGAGGAGAGGAAAAGGAGAGAGAAGAGGCGATGAGATAGGAGGAAAGGAAAGGAAAATAAGAGGAGAGGAAAGAAAAGAAAAGATAAAGAGGAGGGAGGAGGCAAGAAAGGAAGGAGAAGAGGAAGAGATACTGTAGAAGAGGAGGAGGAGTCTACTGTCAGTGGTATAAAGTAAACTAAATATCTTGTCTGTCTGTCATATCAAACTTGTTACTTCATATCTCTCTCTCTCTCTCTCTCTCTCTCTCTCTCTCTCTCTCTCTCCTCTCTCTCTCTCTCTCTCTCTCTCTCTCTCCAAGCAGTAAGGGGTGGGTGGGTGTGAGAGGTAATGATGTGGAGTGTGTTGATTACCTAAGTTCCTAACCTCCTTTCCCTACCTTTTTTTCTCTCTCTCTCTCTCTCTCTCTCTCACGATCAGATTGGTGTGTGTGTGTACTCTTTATTTTTATTTATGTATAGTACTGTACAACCATCCATCATGTGTCTATTATACATGATACTTGTAGAATGGGAATTGATACAGAGGAAAAGGAGAAACAATATAAACAACAAACTTAAAATGTAAATATTATCATTATTATTATTTTTTTTTATTATTATTATTATGGGGATCGAAGGGAAGAGAAATGTGTGTGTGTGAGAGGATATGTATGTGTGTGTGTGAGAGGATATGTATGTGTGTGTGAGAGAGGATGTGTGTGTGTGTGTGTGAGGATATGTGTGTGTGTGTGTGTGAGCCAGGAAAGGAAAGGACGAGGGTAAGGGATGATGAGGGTATAGTGGGACAGAGTGAGTCAGTGGCTACATAGCTTGGCAGGCTGGTTGAAGGCACACACACACACACACAGAAAGAAAGAAAGAAAGAGAGAGAGAGAGATATTGTTGTAGGCACAGGAAGGAAGGAAGGAAGGAAAGAACAGCTGGACCCACACACCCCAAGTCCCAAATTGCTTATAGGCTATATAGGCACCACACCCTCTGCCTCCACACACTACCCTACCCAGGCAGACCTTCCATTCACGCCTCTAGTAACTCTCTCTCTCTCTCTCTCTCTCTCTCTCTCTCTCTGATGGATGAGCTTCGAACCACGTACATATTACACAAGTTACATTACATCATAAACAATCAGCCTTGTGAGAATTAGTCTGTAAGTTGCTATTTGAAGGACTTTTGCTTACGTCTCTTTAGTTCCTAATTTTGTTACTCTCTTCACAATAGTTTCTTTCCTTCTTTCCACCTCTCAATAATTATTATCCTCTACTCTTCTCACCTTAATTATCCTTCCTTCTTACTCTTTATATATGTATATATATTCTCACATTACTTTCCTCTCCTCTGTTATATTATCTTCCTTTACAATATCCTTTCAGTTTAGTTTTGTGTTCCTTCATTTCATCCTCCCTTCTCACACTCGACTTCCACTTCTCTCCTTTCTTAGTTTTCTCTCTGTCTGCACGTCCCTTTTAATTTTCCTCTCTTACCATCTCTTCCTACGCACCAACTAAACCTTCTCGTCTCTTCTCTCTCACCCTTTCCTCGTCCCATCATCCCCCACCTCTCATAATCCCCTCTCCAGCTGATAAACTCCCAGGGTCATAATCTAGCTATCAAGTGGGGGGATAGGAAGTGCGGGCATACATTATTATTATTATTATTATTATTTGTGTTTGCAGATTTCAAGACAAAAAAAGTGCTTCCTTCCTCCTTCAGTCTAGCCTAATCAGATCTTATAGGACTTGTGTTAATTCCCACGTTATAACTCCATCGATGCTCTCTTACTGTCTGTGTGTCCTTCATCTCTCATATTCAACACCACCACCATTATCATCATTCACTCATCACCACCACCACTATTATCATCATTCACTCATCACCGCCATTACCATTATCATCATGCACTCACTCACTCACCACCATTATCATCATTCACTCACTCACTCACTCACTCATCACTTCCCATCCACCTATCATCATCCACTCACCACCATCATCCACTCATCACCATCATCATCCAATTCACTGCTCCACATCCACTGTACATTTGTCTCCCTCACACTGCCACCCACCCGTAACCTCTAGTAGCTAACATCCATCCACCCCAACCAACCACCACCTCTTTAATCCACGCCCACCACCCACTCACTCCTACCCACACTCCCCCACGCCACTCCTATCCTCTCGCCATACACAACTGCGCCACAAACAACTCAGAAGCGACATTTAATTAAAGTGGCATTTCATATTACACAAGTCGGAAACCGCAAGTTGTGTCTCGCGTTAAAATCTTGGAATAAGTTAATTTATTTAGGTTTGAGTAATAATATATTCTTGGAACCTGAATTCATAATGTAAAAAAATAAAAATTAGTGAACAATAAAAGAATGAAACCACAATAGTTAAAATAATAAAAGTAAATGCGAAGGTTTTGGTGACGAGGGGAGAACCAGAGGGGAATGTAAACAACAAAGATGGCGGCACGATGCATGGTTCAGCCAATCAGAGACTCCCTGAGCATTGTGACGTCATGGTCCTCACTGAGCCTATAAGCGCTCGGTATTGATGCAACTCCATTTGTGACGTCATTACATATTACAAAAATACAAAAATAATATTGATTCTATATTACAAAAATACAAAAATAATATTGATTCTATATTACAAAAATAATATTGATTCTATATTACAAAAATAATATTGATTCTATATTACAAAATTACAAAAATAATATCGAATCTGTATTATTTTTGTATGAGGTGGTCTGACTTTAATGCAATAAGAGAGAGAGAGAGAGAGAGATCGTTTGTGTGTGTGTGTGACAGAGGAGGGGATGCGACGTTAAATGTAATAAGAGAGAGAGAGACTGTGTGTGTGTGTGTGACAGTGAAGGGGAAAGAAGGGGGGAAGCGGAAGTGGAGATACATTTCATTTTCCTGTTTTCCCTCACGCTGTATGTCCTTAGAGAGAGAGAGAGAGAGAGAGAGAGAAATGATATACAGTTATTTATTTATTTATTTATTTATTTATTCTCTATTTCTTTTTTCGTTTTGTGTTGATAAATCTGGAGCAACTGAATCCTCCAAACTATTCCAAGCAAGCAACAGAAAACACCATTATTTTTGCTCTTCTGGTTCTGTTTTTTCCTGGCATATAATCTACTTTGGAGGAATCAAGGCACTCCAATGTAATACAAGTGAATTTCCCTCCTCTTCCTCCGTTTCTCCTTCATTTCTCTCCTCCATTTCTTTCCTCCTCCTCCTCCTTCATTTCTGTACTCCTATACTCCTCCACTTCTTCATTTCTCCTCCTCCTTCATTTCCCTCCTCCATTTCTCTCCTTCTCTTCCTTCATTTCACTTCTTCATTTCTGTACTAGCTCCTATACTGGTCCCACTCCTCCAACACTGAACTGACCTGCCGAGCCACCAACACACATCACATCACAAGAGTGGGGTGGGTTTAGTGGAGGGAAGGCGTGAGGGCTCTTCAATACTAGGGATAACACCCACCATTTATTTCTCTCTCTCTCTCTCTCTCTTCCCCCTCCTCTCTCTCTTCCCCCTCCTCTCTCTCTTTCCTCTCTCCTCTCTCTCTTCCACACTTTCCCCCTCTCTCTCTCATTTTTGACGATTTTCCATTTTTCCATAGACTATTCTTCTGGCTTTAAATGCTAATATAATAATACATGTAAAAGACCGCTACATTAAAGTGAAATGATGGCAGAGAGAGATAGACAGAGAGTTGTGGAAGAGGTTCTAGGAGTTTGTGTTGACAGCCGTTCTATAAATATTTGGACAGCCGTGTGTCTATGTCTAGTTGTCTGTCTGGGGTGTCAGTGTGTCTGTCTGGAGTATCAGTGTGTTGGCCTGTCTGTCTGTTTGTCTGGAGTATCTGTGTAGAGAGAGAGAGAGAGAGAGAGAGAGAGAGAGAGAGAGCCGTGCATGGGGGGCTTTAAATAACTATCCATGCATACACTGAAGGTCACACATTATTATTATTATCATTACGAGACACTTCCATTCCCTTGTTAATTAAACCTTCCTTCCTTTTGGCCCCTTGTTTATTATTATCCCTTGCTTATACGGTCACACATACAGTCCTGGTCAATAATAATCATCCACATGTGAGTATCTCAAACAATTTACTGTCTAATGTTTTCACGTTCAAATTATGATGTTATTGTTTTAAGTAGTGTGTATGTGTGTTATTGTTTTAATTAAGTAGTGTGTAGCTGCTGGTAATAAATTAAAAGATGGTACTTAATCTATTTATTGGAAAGTTTATCAGCTAAGGAACAGAGGGAAGCAGTCAAAATTATTGTACGTAAGTTACTCCTATGGGGATGATTATTTTTGACCACGACTGTACATACATCATCCTCATCCATTCATCTTCACCGCTCCATTTAGTTCAGAGAGACACCAGCATCCGTTACAGTGACATATAGTAACACCGATAAATTGGCCATGATAAAGTGTTGTCATTTATCAACCCATACACGTGATTAATGTCGTGTTGTGTATACAGTATAATTATATAAGATCAAAAATTATATTACATGCACAGATTATCTAGTAAATGAAAGAGTGCACAAGATTATTATTATTATTATTATTATTATTATAAAATACTCTAGATGTGGTGTGTATATATTATAATTTTGGTTTAATATATTTCCACGTTACATTTTGGGGTCCAATTATATAATATGTACTGAATAATAACATGGTATTCACGAGTTATTTTCTATATAACAAATTTTACTATCAGTGATGTGTGTGTAATTAATATATGTTGTCTTTACACATTATTATTATTATTATTATTATTTTCATTTATTTTATTTTATTTTATTTTTTCACGTGCTTTGTCAAACTAAATTGTCTTTATTCGTTCTTGTGTTTAGATGAAGAAAGGGACAGGTGAGGTAGAGAAGAGAGGTGTGAAAGGAGAGAGAGAGAGAGAGAGAGAGAGAGAGAACAAAACATGTGAAATGGAATGAATGAAAAAACTTAGACCAAGTGTGATGCAGAGAAGAAAAGTGAAGGAGAGAGAGAGAGAGAGAGAGAGAGAGAGAGAGAGAGAGAGAGAGAGAGAGAGGATCAAAGTGGCCACATCTCACTCACTCGACAATCTGTTCAAGTTCTCCCTTCCTTATCTTACCTTTTTATTTATCTCCTCATTCCTTCCCTTCCCAACAGTCTTTCATGATGCCTCCTTTGTTTTTATCTCCTTCCTTCTCCCTCTTCCTTCCTTCTCCCTCTTTCCTTCTCTTCTCTCCTCTTACCCATACAGACAACTTTATCTCCTCTTCTTTCTCCTCCCTGTCCACCCCTCCTTCTCCTTCTCTCTGTTCCATTATCATATAATATTTTTCCTCTCCCTCTCTGCCTCCCTCCCTTCATTCATTCTTATCTCTCTACCCACTACCTTCCCCTCGTAATTTATCTCGTGCTCCTCTCGCTCCCTCCTTCCTTCCTTCCCTTCTTCCTTCCTTCCCTCCTTCCTTCCTTTCTTCCTTCCGGTTCTCTTTCCACAAACTCTTTCTGGTTCGGATTGTTTATTGTTCCTCCGTTCGTCCTTTCATTTCTTCCTTCCTTTCCATCCACCTCTACCCACACTCACCCTGCTCTCTCTCTCCTTTTAGATCTATCTATGTTTGTTCCCGTTTTTCACCGTCTTCAGCCTTCCCCTCCCCCTACTCCTTTTTCCTTCCCCTACATATTTTTCTTTCCCCTACTCCTTTTTCTTTCCCCACTTCCGGATAGTCTAGCCCTCGTCGCCCTCCTATCCCTGTTAACTAACCCTTCCTCTCTTCTCTCACCAGACTTTCCTTTCCTCTCCTCTCTCACCAGACTTTCCCTTCCTTTCCCTCCATTTTTAATCAGTCATTCATATTGTTTTCTTCTTTTCTTCTAAAAAAGCTTAATGATTAGGGCATCTGTTTCGTATAAAATTGATCGTAGGCATCAATTATTATTAGTATTAGTATTATTAGTATAATTATGATTATTGTTGTGTTTATTATATTTATTATGATTATTATTTAATATTTTTTTTAATTATGATTATTGTTATTTTTATTGTGATTGTTGTTTTTATATTTATTATTATTATAGTGTGTTCCCAAAGCGTCGTGGAAGGGGTTAATACAATGATGAAGTTGGTCATTTTAGTGTAGAAGAAAATGGGTATATGTTTATATTAGAGAAAACCCCTATACAGGTAATGGTTATATGGGTATCTTAGGTATTTCTTGTTCATACGACTGTTATTCATTCCAATTATTTATTTGTATGCCATGGTAAAATAATGGAACTTAATAACTGGGTAGCCTATAAAACGCAATGTGTGTGTATGTATGTATGTATGTACCGTAGAAGTACATACATACAATTCTGCATTTTATAGTGTAACCTAATTCGAGTGATTGAGGTGATGTTTCCTGATATAGTTTGGAGGAATCAAATTCAATCCATAGCCTTCCACTTTATCAAACTGAGTATAAATATCTGTCCTTAATTAAATATATTGGTTTGATTAATTTATATATTATATTGTCATAGTGTCGATCCCACAGTGGTATTGGTTGGTTTGTAAGCTTCCTAACCAACCACACTGTCTTGTTTTATTACTTTCCAAATTTTATTATTTCACAGAATCGATTAAAACAGTTAGATAATAATAGTAATGATATATTGCTAGTAGTAGTATAGTAGTAGTGGTGGGGGTGTTGGAAAATAGTGATAGAAGTAGTAGAGGAGATAGTAGTAGTAGTAGTAGTAGTAGTAGTAGTAATAGTCTAGTAGTGGTGGTAGTAGGTGGCAACACTTGTGGTAATAGAGAAGGCAGTTGTAATAATTTTGGTAGTGGTGATAGATGTGTTTGTGTTAGTAGTAGTAGTAGTGATGGATGTGTTTGTGGTGGTAGTAGTAGTGGTGATAGATGTGTTTGTGTTGTTGGTGGTGATGATAGATGTGTTTGTGTTAGTAGTAGTGGTAGTAGTGATGGGGGTCGACCTCTGTGTAGTGCCAAGTGCCAGGGGCTTGTATAGCTAAGAATATACCTTGGCTACCTATACCTACATCCAACCTCTCCTCTCTCTCTCTCTCTCTCTCTCTCTCTCTCTCTCTGTTATTTTTCTTTTCCACGTCTAATTTATACACTTCCGTCTCTCTTAATTATTCTCTCTCCCTCTCTCTCTCTCGGCGAGTAGTGGAAGTTTAAAAATACTCATTGTCAAAATGTTTACACGTGACAGAGAGGGAGGGGGGATGTAAGTGTAGTTATAGATACGTAACTCTGTGTGTGTGTGTATGTGTGTGTGTGTGTTTGTACTCGCCAGCCTGTATGTCGCCTTTAAGGGGTAAATAAATCCGGAAAACAAAGAGATTCCTCCAAACTATTTCAAGCAACAGAACACCATTATTTTTTTGTTATCTGGTTCTGTTTCGTGACATACTTTGGAGGAATCAAGACACTCCAATGTAACAATTATTCACTATTCCCCTGTCTACCTCTTCCATCCCTACTTCACTTTGCTCCTTAACCCCCATCATCCTTACACTTCACCCTACCCATCTTACCCTTCCCCTCACCCTTCCCATCTTCCCCTTCCCCTCACCTCACCCTGCTCACCTTAACCTTCCCATCTTCACTTCACCCTTCTCCCAGTCAGCGAGTACAGACACACCAGTTATTTATTTATTATTATTTTTTATATGATGTTGTGGTTACGATATTTTTTTACAATGATGGTATAATAAGTAACGTTATGTGGAGGAGATTAGACAGTTAATAGTTTTTATTTATTTAATTTTAATTCGTTTATTTAGTTATGTATTTTTTTTTTTTTTTTGACACGGTATGAGATTATAATTTTATTCCCCTTGTTGTTTGATATGTTTTAAGGGGGTATGGAAGTAGGGGACAGGCTTGGGGGGGGGGACTGGGGGGTGCGGGAATAGGGGGACAGGCTTGGGATTGGGGTGCGGGAGTAGGGGGACAGGCTTGGGATTGGGGTGCGGGAGTAGGGGGACAGGCTTGGGGTAGGGGGAGGTGTAGAAAGCCTGTCCCCTATTCCCGCACCCCCCCTTAACCCCCCAAGCCTGTCTCCCTACTCCCGCACCCCCCCTAACCCCCCAAGCCTGTCCCCTACTCCCACACCCCCTTAAGAATGAAAAGGGGTGGAGCACAGAGAGAGGAAAAGGGAACATTGGGAAGGAAGGAATGGGTTACGAAATGAAAGGAAGAAGGGGGCGGGCGGGGAAGGGTATGAGAGTGACTGCAATGACTAGGGTATATTGGGTATATATTTATTATGGTGGTAGTGAAGGGACAGTTATGACGCAGGGTGAAGGTGACATACAAGACAGTGGGGAAGGGGGGAAGGAGGTATAGAGAAGAGGGGAGTGACAGAAGGTATATAGGAGGTGGTGGTTGCTGTCCTCACCCCACAAACGAACCAACAACCATCACGAATACTATACCACCACTACCACCACCACCACCACCACTACTATCAGGACACCTCCAGCTCCGCCTCCGTCTACCACAACTACCAACACAATCTCCCTCCCCTCCTTCACATCCTTCCAAGAGCTCTAGCTACTGTACCACCACAAACCTCATCCTCACTTTTTCCTCCTCCTGCCTAATTTGAGTGTAACGTGTAGGATTATCTACTGGCGTCTGCATCGTCATGTGCAGGACTTGTGGAAAGAGGCATAATTCTCTGATCCAGGAGTAAGTAGATGGTTTGACTGGAATGGTGAATGTCTGGATGGATGGATGGATAGATGTAGAAAAATAACGGAAGTAACATGAACCAAAATCTAGAAACTTGAGCTCTTTACTCGTGTAGATTCAAACGTCTGAGTGAACAATTGATTGATCCATACAAAATTGAACTCGTAATAATTATAGGGGAGTGCTGGATTGTGTTCCGGTAGTGAGTACAAGGTAGTGGGGTGACCAATTAGTAGGTTTCAAGTAATGTGTGTGGATGTATTTAGGTTCTCTTAGTTAGAATACCTACAGTAGATGTTATGATGGATTATTTTAAGATACTGTTGTATACCGTAATGTGTTTGTGGTAAGGGACTGATTATGATGAGGGAGTGAATTGGTGTTGGTTTTATCTCGTGTCCTTTTATACATTATTCACCACCAAACTGTATGTACACTCGCCCTTTGGTCTTTCCTCTTCACTCTTGCTTTCAATCTATTTTGTTTACTACCATCCTCTCTTCTGTCCTACCTACTTACCCCCCCCCCCCCTCTCTCTCTCTCTCTCTCCTTATCTTTCAACTGCTCTGTCAAGCGTCAGCAACCCACCATCTTACGTCAGGAGGTTGGCACACGCTAAGGCTTGGTCTCTCTCTCTCTCTCTCTCTCTCTCTCTCTCTCTCTCTCTCTCTCTCTCTCTCTCTCTCTCTCTGCCAAAAACATTATGATTTGCATTAGCATACATTAGATATAAATAGATAAACATACAATGAATACCATACTATTTTATAGACAAGCAAAGAGGCACATCACCATTGTATAAAATCATCAAATAGGCTACAGAACCATTATAGTAGGTACACTGTATTATCATTGAATATATTAGGAATTAGACTTGAAATTTAGTATAATCACCATTGACAGCTTTAATGGTACAGTTAGTTATGTTATTTCCAAGTCTGGTGTCATGGCTGGACTGAGTCAAAATGTACTTAGAGTAGTTATTCCTAGAGTAAGTTTTTATTCCAGGTGTTTCAGGTTGTTTGTACTTCTGTGTCTTAGTTGGGCTGTAGTCCGAACCTTTTGGGTGGTATTTCATTTGCAGTTGAAAAGGGTTTGGTGCCATATTTCTTGTGTGATTCTAGAGTCTAGACATTGACCTGAATTGTGAAGAATCCTTTTGATTGTTGTGTGTCTAATGAATCTAATACTGGGCCCTACAAAGTACTGTAATAAGATCTATCATAAACCATATAACAGAAGTCTTCCTTATCAATGACTCTATTTTAAATGTTATAAACTTTATCATGCAGGATGAGAAATTATTATATGTAGTTTAACCGGTACAAGATGAGCAACAACATAATAAAATAATTGTTTTCCTTTTGTGTTACAGTGGAAGTCCTGGTGCTGTGACCCAGGATGCAGGCAGCCTGGGCTCTTCTGGCAGCGGGTCCATCCCACGTGAGTTGACAGTATACATATTTACATCTACTTACATTTTATATAACTGAAGTGTAATATAGAAAATGTACTTTATATAAGGGTAATTCTTAAGTACTATCCAATGATTTATGGCTCTTTCCACAAATTAGGCTTATAGCATAATTAAGAATATGAAATATAGAATAAATTGGCCCATAAGGGTCGAGAATATGTGTTGCATGGAGAGGAATGATATGAGAATGATACGATGGATGTGTAATGTAAGTCTTAAAAACAGACTTAGATCAGAAGAACTCAGGGGAAGATTAAATCTGGACAGTATTGGAAGATGTGTTCAGAATAGGAGACTACGGTGATTGGTTACATTGAGTGAATGGACGAGAGTGCTTGGGTTAGTAGATGTAGAGCAATTGATGTAGCAGGTTCAGTATAGGTAGAGGAAGGCCAAAGAAAACATGGAGGGAAGTGATATGGATGGATTTGAGAGAAAGAGGAGTTATTAAAGAGCTGGCCAGAGATAGATTAGCTTGGAAGGCTATTTCTAAAAACCGTCCAACGTATGCCAACATGTAAGACGGACGTTAAACCCAATATGATGATGATGATTAACCAGCTATACAATACATTTAACTCAAAATTATCACTTTAGAAGTTCTAATGGGTAAACATTATTTGTACAATACCAAATATTGAGAGGGTTAGTATTACAGTAAAGTAAGTATTTTATCATCCAAGGTTTCATATTTGTTTTTCAGTGTCGTGGGGTGTGCGATCACCAGGGAAGGTGTCACCTCTCCGTGGCCGCACCATGAAGGAGTACGAGGAGCAGCTGGCTGCCCTCAAGAAGGAAAACTTTGCCCTCAAACTCCGCATCTATTTCCTTGAGGAGAGTGTTGACAAGAAAGGGCAGAAGGAGGATAAGGAGCAGCTCTATAGAACTAATATAGAGCTTAAGGTGTGTATAAAGTCTGAGTGTATTTCTCTTTGCTGTGTTCATCATTGTGGAAATAAAGTTATGGTAGTAAAACTTGAGAGAAGTAACTTGCCAGAATTAGATGGAGGAGGAAAGATTTCAATTTGAAGATTTTTTATAGAACTTGAAGGTGGGTGTAGCCCCTGAAGTTGTAAGTGATAATTGTGGAAGTAGGTACAGAGCAGGAGATAGAACAACTTCAACAATTATGACCTCAGTGAACATTGGGAAAGGTGATACACACCTCAGATATTTTTCTACATTATGACAACAGGTAGAGACGGAGGCGTTGAAGCAGGAGGTGTACGACAAACAGCAACTGGTGCGGGAGGCTTCATTGGCACTGGCCTCTCTGGACCAACAGTACCAGAGCCAGTTAGAGGCTGCCACACACCTTCACCATCAGGAGACTATACAACTCCAGGCCACCATTGCTGCACTCCAGAAGGTCAGATGATATAAAAATAAGGAGGGAGTAAGGAGGTGTATCCCCTACACCTTCTTACTATAGATAGATAATATATAGTAAGGAGGTGTATCCCCTACACCTTTTTACTATAGATAGATAAAATATAGTAAGGTGTAGTATAGGGATACACTTTGACTTCTGCATCTGTTACTGGACAGTGGGAAAAGAGAAAGGGAAATAGTAGTGATAAAATAAATAACTACAATATCAGAAAGACCTTAGAAAGTTTGTAGGAAATTACAGTACAGTACAGTCCAGTGTTGAGTAACTCACCTTAATACTGACAAGGAATATGAATGTAGGCATGAAAAATGTTCAGTGTAGTAAATGAGTGTAAACTCTAATCTTTCATATACATAACTAATTGTATTTTTTTTATTATTATTATTATTATGTTCCCTTGAGTGTTTGGCCAGTTGATTTGGTGGTATATAAATAAGTTGACACATTATCCTTATGAATTTATATGAAACAATATTTACTAATGTAAAAATAATCAAGTGTAAATCAAATTAGGGAAACTAACTTTATTCCTTTCCCATGTACAATGTCTCTCCCCTCTGACTTCATCTTAGGAAGTTGAGGAGTATGCTGAGAGAGCAATGCAAACCGATCGTGATGGGATACGAATGGGAGAACTGACACAGCTGTGTGGACTGGCCTTCCCATCAGATGAATCCAACGACGATGACGGAAACCTTGACTTGAGCTTCTGGGGTCAGCAGGAAGACAAAGATGGAAGGAAGAATAAGTATGAAGATAAAGGCAGGGGACTATTGAATGCATGGAATAACCAATTGGCCCAAAAGGAAAGCACACTGTGGGGTGATGATGGTTTGAGAAGCAATACTAAAAGCCATCCTTGCACCATCCCCACCCCTGCTTCTGTCCCATCACTCCTTCCTCAAACAGTCAATCCAGTTGTCTCTGTATATGGTGGTGGTCTATCGTCCCCCTCGTCCATGCAAGGTAAGAAATTTCAAAAGTTATCTAAGTTTGAGATGAAAATTTTACCACAAGTAATTGTCTCGGATATATTTAGAGTTTTGGGATTTGTGGTGTTGTTTAGATTTCATAGAGTACTACTTCCTCGGAACTAAGGCACAAAATATTACTGAAGGAATCTGTTTGATAGTTGCATAGTTTGGAGGAAGCAATAGGCTATTATTTGCTGACAAATATCTTACTCCTTTAGTTATTGGAGAACTAATTCATCTAAATTATTCCTCCAGAATAAACACCTACCTGTATGTTGTGGTCATTCATTTCTTGATAATTTGGAGGAGTCATTTGTTATGCTTCTTTCTACCAGTTAGACTTTTCCCTCCCATGGCAGGAATGAGTTGAAATGATGAAATTTTGTGTGAAATATCATATATTTTTGTGTTTATGGCAGGACTCTTCAGTCTCTCTAAGCCGACCACAGCCGCACACCCCAGCACTCCACCAGCCAATAACATGGCCCCCAGTCCATCCAGCTTACCACAAGAGGAGGTGGAAATTATGGGTAGGCTGAAGGAAAGGATCAAAGAACTGGAGGAGAGAGTGCAAGAATTAAAGACACATCTGGAGGAAAAGGAGGAAATGAAATGTGTCTTGGAGGGAGACCTTGAGAACTTGAAGAAAGAGGTGAGGAGGGAAGGGAAATACTGTAGGTGCTGGGATTGATTTTGTGGATTAAAAATAAGTAAAAAGCCGAGGGTAGAAAGAGAGGAGTGACTTCCTTCATTTATTCATTGAGTACTTGATGATGTGGATTAAAAATAAGTAAAAAGCCAAGGGTGGAAAGAGAGGAGTGACTTCCTTCATTTATTCATTGAGTACTTGAAAAGAAATGAGGCGACAAGAAGGAAAACTATACATTATTTGATTAACAAGACATTCTTGTAAATAGAGCTTATAGCTAGATGAGTCAGAGTATTTTTCTACAACTATCCTAATAAAACCTTGACTAACACCACTGTGACATGGCAGGTGGAGGAGAAAGTGGAGCGTGTAACTGAGTTGGAGGTAGAGGTAGCAGAAAGGGAGGAAAGACTGGAAGATGTGATGCAGGAGTTGGAAACAAGACATTCACAACTGAGAGACAAGGATCATCAGATATCTTCCTTGCATAACGACCTCAACAAGGTACAGTACAGTATGGGTCTCAATTGTTTTTCACATCTTGTTATATTGAGTTAGACTGTTAAGAGGGCTGGCTCTCCTGTCCTATCCTGGCCTGGCCTGGCATGCTTTTCTTTTAATATAGCAGATAGTAACACCCGTGATGTGAAGCTAATGACAGTATACTTGAAAACGAAAATGTATGAAAAGACAATTACAGTAATTTCTTATAGACTGAAGAGTTTCAAGTCGATGATTGATTGATTGGTTGATAATAGGTGCCACAACAGTGAGGTCATATAAATCAGAGAATTCAAGTATTGCCAGATCACTTATAAAACATCCTTTTCATTATCATTTGGTATTTTGCTGGTACTTCCTCACACTGTAGCAATTCATATTATTCCAGCTTTCCTCTTGTGTCTCACATCTCATTTACTCCTATAGGTACAACCAGAAATGGAGGTGAAGGTGCAAGAGATAGTGGAACGAGATAGAATTATAGAGGAGAAGATAGAAAAAATAGAACAGCAAAACAAGATATTGGTTGAAATACAGATCACTCTGGATGAAAGGCAAAAGCAGTTAGCAGATGCAGAAACACGGTTGGCAGAGACTGAAGCCAAACTTGTCAAGGCAGAGGCAAGGGCAGACGAAGCAACCATGAAGGAGGAGAAGGTGACACGAGACTTCAACAAGTCATGTGAAGTCATCAAGGTAAGGAGAAATGTTGATGACGGAGGTTAAAAGTAAGATCAGGGCATAATACTCTATAGAATATTTAAAAGAAAGTAAATTATTTAAGACAAAAGTAAGATCAGGGCATCTTACTTTAGAATATTTAAAAGAAAGTAAATTATGGAGTTATTTCTACTGCTGTGCCGTTAAGGTAAATAAAATGGGATACAAGTACTGTACAATGTGTGAAGGGAATAAATAATTACCTGTAAACTTTTCAGATTCAACCCATTCAGAATTTGGACATCTTAATGGATCACAATTACTTAGGAAATCAAATATACATTTTTAATACAATTTAAGCAATAAACAAATATTGACACAATGTACTTGGGGACTGAATAACTAAAACACACTATATTCAAGTAGAGTAGGAATATTAAGCATTTAATTACTAATACATGATTTTTCACACAGGGTTTTGGAGAGGAAGTCCATACACGGGACAAAGAAATTGCTCGGCTACGGAAGGAGGTGATACGGAAAGAAAAAAAGATCCGAGACTTGGTGGCTGAACTGAAGGAAACTTTGGACATGCTGAGCAAAGCCAAGTGGGAGGCAGAGACCAGCGGAGGTGAGGACGGCGTCAAGGAGATGGCCGAGGAGGAGAACGAGGTGAGAATGACGGAGATTGTGAGTGTGACAACAGACAATGTGAGGTCAGAAGATGTGAAGAGAGCAGAGTACATTTGTGAAACAATAGACAACCAGGTGAAGGGGACAGAGTATATGGGTGGGAATTCAGAATGTATGGGTCACTGGAGGGCAGAGAACAAGGCAACAGTAGAAGCCTGCTGGGAACAAGAGTGGAATAGGGAGAATGAGCGTTGGAGGCTTCATAGTGACACGAAATATGTGATGGGAATGGAGTGTAGCGATGAAGAGAAGAACCAGTCAGGGACGGCGGAGAACTCAGATGATGGTGGTGGTAGTGGTGGGAGATACAACCATTGGGCATCCAGGACTGGGAGTAGAGAGCAGCTGAGCAAAGGAGAAAGAGGTTTTGAGAAATATAGACAAAGAAAAGGGATGGAGGAAAATGGGATGAAGGAAGTCAAGTATAAGAGAAACGTGGATCTTAGAGAGAGAAAGGAGCATGAAATTTTAATGATGAGACAGAGGAGGGAGGAAGAAAGCAGGGGAATCACAACAAGAAATATCCAGACACGGAGGAACACCGTTGACCAGAACTTAGGAGGAGCTAGTATTAGAGTAAGGGAATTGGGTGGAAGAGGAAGGAGAGGAATAAAGGATGAAGAGAGAGAAAGGGTAGAAGAGAGGGCAGAGGGAATGAATTTAAATGAGAGTAAGGATAGTAATTGGAGCCCAAAATTTAATGCAGAAATTGAAAATGCAAGAAATGCTGTGACCTCTTATAACAATGAGGAAAGAGGCAGAAGAGAGAGAACCTTAGAAAGTGAGAGAGTGTTAGAGCAACGGAAAAGAAAGTCCTTAGAATATAGAGAAAGAATGAGGGTATTAGAAAGAGAGTTAACATTAGATATCAGGGAAGTGGAAAGAAATGTAGAATACTTGGAAAGAGAAAAGATGAAACTGGAGAGAGATGAGAGAGAAAAATATATAACGACTAGAAGAGGAGTTAAAAGTCAAGAGATGGCAGGGGATTCCAATGGCCGTTATGCCCCATTGTTTGGTAAGAGTGATTATAAAGGTATGAATAGACAGGGGACTTCCATTAACAAGAAGGAAGAAGACTGGGAGTTACCCATCTCACTGTCTATAAGCCATCCATCCAGAGAACTACAAAATGCTAGCCCTAGTCACGATTCCTACTTTTCCATGTACTCCCGCCATTCCCCAAACCCACATATCAATATCATAGTGCCCTCACCTCCCCCAAACTCTCCCCAGTCCCCTGTTTCATCTACCTTGTTGCATGTAAACTTGAAGTATCAACATAAACATGGTCAGTGGAAATGAGGTACTGTGGCAACTAAGGCTTATCCATTCCTCATAGAGAAGCCAGAGCATGATTAAGATTAACTTGCATATGCTTATTCTGTTTGTTTATTCTTAGCTGTTTCATACCAGGAGGAATTACAGTAATTACTCTCAGTGAAAAGAAAATTAAGAGTACTCTTTATTCATAAAATTTAAGTACTGGTACTGTAACTTCTGACATAAAGAAGCAGAAATGAAATTTTTAACTGTGGCCTCTCTGCAAATGTGGTTTCCAATGCAGTACTTGCTCATGTTACATTTTTACTAAATGAAGTATTCATGATTTGTCTTAACATAACCCATTCAGATTATTTGTGTTAAATCTAATACAATTAGTATTTTGCTATGTCTAACAGTATAAGAGATCTGTGAATGTTGTCAACAAAATGGAGGATATATTACTCTCAAATTCTGTTACTCAACATCTAAATTGATGTGATGGTAGCCTGTTTCTTGGCACAGAATTAAGAAATTCAGTAGTCTTCTTTTTACTGTCTCCTTACCCCTAATCAAGAGGTGCATTAAATTAATTGGATGTACAGTCGGCTTCAGGAATTTGTATACAGAACATTGATTAAAATGGGTGTGTATTCTTCACATACTTTAGGGATTATTCTGCTGACTGATTCAAGTACAGTATTAGCCAAATAACATTACTAGAAAAGTTATGTGTTAGGATATTAATGTACAAATTTTTCTAGTTGTTATAAACCCTGGATATCACAGTGGTGTACAGTATACTAATTCCTGAGGCCAACTGTATATGACAACTACTGAGTGTTTGAATATTTAGTGTTTCCAAACCCGGGCCACACAATGGTATGATGTCTCCAGGAATCTGATTGGAGTACGGTAATCATCATCATTGTCAAGCTCAGGACTTTTCTTGCATTGTTTTTGTTCCTTCTTGGCTTGCAAAGTGCATGTACAGTTACCGGTATGAAAATAAGTTATATTTCTCCTTTTCCTTAGTAACTTTTGAGGTCTAGATATACTCACTCTGTATACATGAAGAAATAACAATGTGAGTGTTGGAATTACATTGTTATAAATACATTAATCTTCTTTACATACTGTAGTCTAAAATCAGACTGTTTATAAACATCATTACAACCTCAAGACTTATTAGAGTTGTGATATAGAAGATGAGGCATATATTGTGATCTTTTTTCTGTTCTGTTGAAAAGATAAGGAGATTGATTCCACTCAGAAGGGGGCCAAGAAAATTTTTCTAAGCAACGTAAAACTCCGGTTTTGGTACCACTCAGATTACATCTTTGATCTGATGCTTAACTTATAATGAAACAGTTTGAAATGTCACCATATAGTTCATCATCTGAATATCCACAATTCATTTTGTGGTCATTGACTTTTTTCAATCAATGTTTGTCCGATCCTCTTGTAGCTTAGGTAAATGGAATATTTCATAATGTCATATTGTGTTGCTATATTTCACTAAGTTTTTCATTTTTTCATTTTATGTCTCGTCATTTTTCTCTTGAGTAATGTGTGTTGTCTTGGAATGTTTCATTCTTTTTTATTAATCTATTGTATTTGTATTGTTATTTCCATGTTTTAATAAATGTGCCTGTACTGAGGAACTAAAGCCATCCTCTATGTTGTCTGCTTGTAGCTTGTGCTTTTTGCCACTACAGTATACTGATGCATTATGATTATACAATACTATACTGTATGTCAAGCAGGTGTTACTTCACAAAATATGGAGACAAAGGCTTTGAAAGTAATACAGTATATTACTACCATATAATTATTACAGTATTAGGGCTGGGTTTTTTTCATGTTAATTTGTGACTGCTACCTGTACACTGGGTAAATATAAAATTGATAATGCAGGGCAGAATTGAATACTTCATCTTTTGTCTCGTGTTTTAACCCCCTGAGGGATGTTGCTGGTGGTGAAATGGGCAGTACTTTAATGGGTTTGGGCTCTCCTTCAGACATGGACCACACACTTTCAATTCTTCAACTGTCCTTCCATTCCTTCTATTTTCTATGTGCTTGCTGTCCCTCCTCCCTTGTGCTACATGGTCTTCCAGGCATAGTACAGTCTTCTAACCATAACACTGGATTAAATGAATGAGCTATTAAAAACCTCATTGCCTTGCCACTATTGCTTAATTAATGACCTCCCAAGATATTGATTTAATTACCTTATAAAATATACAGTAGTAACTCGTGTCTCCTGATAGTAAATATTCACCTTATATTTTGTGTTGGAAAATATAACTCTTGTTCATAATGCAGTATACTGTAGTGTGTTGATAATTATGTATGGTAGTTTGAAGCCTTTTTGCTTGATGTTTAGCATGTGTTATGTATTGTCTTGTCTAGCATGTACTGTATTTCCAGCCAAATTCCAGCCATAGATTTCATTCCCTTAATTAAGTATTGGCCAGATCTTGGCTGAGGATACTATTGCTTTATGTCTGCTTGCTTATGTGTTTTGGCCAATAGCGGACATGCCAGTGTATTATTCAGGTGAGTCTCATACTTTCTTGCTTTGTTGTTATGTAGTTCTATAACTGTTTGTTAATAATCTCAGTTCATGGTAACATCATCTGAACTCTGACTTGTTTTGTACCTCAAGGACAGTGGTCTTTGATGGGGATAATATTCTTTTATGACCATTTAAGTCGAGAGTTTCTTAACCCTCATATTGGTCTTTAATCTGATGTAGTAAATCTCTGCACTTTATGAACTGTAATGGTTTCTCATGTTGCAGTATATTGTAAAGGATTGATGCAATTTTAAAAGCATCAGTAGGTTCAGTTTATAATACAGTACAGTATTGTGAACAGTTCTTAGAATATTGCATGATAAAATATTATTAGTTATAAATATTTTCATGTTTATCTAATACATTATTGAATAGATAAGAGGCATCCTGGTTTTTTGGACACATTTTAAAGTACAGTATCTTTATGAGCTGCAAAATGTGGTACTTATGAAATTCGATCTCTGTAAAACATGTCATGTATGTCAAAAATAACTATTAATAAACCTGTGAGATAATGTATACATTGAGACATGTATATACATAGAAGGTATCCTTGCAGAGACTGTGGGCTGAAGTTGAGGCAAGGAAGAAGGAACTGTTGTCAGTGAGGACGGCAGCTGAGGCAGCAGTAGCAGCAGCTGAGGAGAGAGCACAAGGTCTGGCAGAAGAAGTGGCTAACCTCACAGCTCTACGGGATCAGCAAACCAAAGACCTGGCCTCACAGCAAGAACAACTATTGACCCTACAGTCTCAGCTGCAGCAGGTACAAGCAGAGACTAGTGGGCGGGAAGGCCAGCTAGCAGCAGCAGAGGCCCAGGTGAAGGGACTAGAGGCACAGCTGGTTGACACACGCACCCAGTTGGACCAGAAGAGGAAAAGATTGGCTGAGCTTGAAGATAACCTGAGAGCAACAACAGCTGGTGAATTAGACAGACAGGCTCTCCAGGTGGACCGGCTCCAAGGCCACTTGGCTGCCCTTGCTGCCAATTCTAACACCTCAGATCAGCACCTAGGAGCTGCTGGAGAAACCAGGGAGGGCCAACAAGCTCGTTCTGACACCAGTGGTACAGTAACTGCCCGAGTAGACATTGTGGCCATGACACAACCAGTGCCTGTGTCTGTAGGTGAAGATAGTGTTGGGACTGTCCATCACCTGTACCAGGAGGTGAGCCGACTCAGGACTGAGGCTGATGCTCTCAGAGAGGAACGATCCCACCTCAATCAACAGTTGACATCACTGTACAACACATACAGTCACACCACACCTAATCTTACATCTTGTAGTACCTCCTCAACTACTCTACAGAATACTACACCTGCCAAACACAGCATTACACTTATTCCTCAAATTACCACTCAAACCCCTTGTTTGGCTTCATCTACTGATAATGTTGCCACACCTGCCCCCCACATTACATCATCTGCTAATCCTGTCACTACACTTACTAATTGCCTTGACACACCTGCTTATTGCCCTACCACAATTGCCTCTCCTCTCACAACAACTGCCCCTGAAACAACCATCACTCTTGACCACACATGTTCAGTGACCACGAGTAAAGACAGGACCCACACAACACCTTCATCTACAAGCAATGATACACTCTGTTCTGTATCATTATGTGTGAAGGAAGTTGTGGATGTAAAGAAAGATGAAGAACAAAAGCAGGAGGAGGAGAGACAGCAGGAAGCAGCAGTGGGTCAGGCCTGCCAAGAACAAGTAGAGGCACTGAAAGCAGAACTAGAGGAGGCACAGAGGGTGGGGGAGGAGTTAGGCCGAGTAGGAGAAAGTCAAAGTCAGAGACATAAGGTGGAGATAGCATGGCTTAGACGGAGACTGGCAGAGTCTCACACTGCCTGTGATTTATTACGTACCCGCCTGGAGGAACTGGCTGATTTTCTGGAGGCCATTCTTGACCTGGAGGGCCGTGGTATCATCACACTAGATGCCCTGCCTCCTTCCCAGTTGGCAGCCCTTCACAATTCCCTAGATCAGTCCCGTGCCCTTTCACGTTCCCTTTCACAGTCTCTGATGATTGGTGTGAATGCTGGAGAGGAGACGGGTCTTGCCACCTCACTCAATGATTTGTCCACCTGGGCTGGCCATGAGCTTTTCCTTCCCACTGCCCCATGCCTGGCTGAGGACTCCACAATGGCACTTAATGCCAGCACAACTTTAAGCCATGACACAGTGGGACTTGATGAGAACACTACCTTGGGACTCACCATGACAGGATATAATCAGACCACCACAACAAACCTCACTCAAAACACTACTGCAGTACTCTCAGAAAATATGAGTATGGATGCTGGCTTGGACACCACCATGGGGCAAGGTCAGGAGAAAAGAGCTAAAATGGTACAAGCTTTGGCTGCACGTTTGACTGCTAGGTTAGACCAGAAGACTCTGGAGTTAGATGCCATTGCTGATAGTGTCTCTGATCTCACCCAGCGGTTGGCTACCCGTACAAACCAGGTGACACATCAAGCAGGAGTCATTGGAGAGCTGAAGGCTACTGTTGGCCAGCTGACTGCCCAGTTGGCTGCCCAGGACTCTGGTCACAGCTCTGATCCCTTGCCACCCCCACCCCTACACTTGCTGAGAGACAGTGACTGTGAGACAGAAGCAGATACAGAACATGTAGGACTGAGGTCAGAGCCTAGCAGCCTGGGGGCCATTAAGAGTGCCTACTCCACAGATGTAGCAATAAAAGCTCACAGTGGAAGGTTGGCACAACAACAACTACACCAAACTGGTCCTGGAGAAAGTGGAGTTGGAGTAGGTGACCAGTGGGTGGCCTCACTCTCTGAAAGTGAAGCCTGGAGTGAGCCAGACAGGAATGTTTCTCTGGCTAGAATTGGTCTTGATGCCACTACCTTGGCTGCCACTCCTGACCGTGCTCCACCCCGTCCTCGCCAGACTCGTACCATTACCCTCACCTCTGAGTCTGAAGGAGAGGTTCCTCAGGATGATCCCTCCACCTCAGCCCCTACCAAGACTACCAAACGACGATCAGATGTGGCCGAGCTGCGGAGAGTGTCATCAAGGCTAAGGGCAGTGGAACAACTTAATGACACATTGAGGACAGAACTCCACCTATACCATTCCCTTACACATCACCTCCAACCCCCTCAGCATCAGACCTCAGCTACTCCTAATACCACCAGTACTATTGATACCATAGACATACAAACCACACCAGCAGTTACCAACACAGCTGTACCTGTAGTCACCACCACGGCCACCACCAGTACAATGGTGGAGGGGGAGGTGGCCCTGGTTGCTGCACCACTGCTGGCAGAGGTTCGTGGGTTAAGGTCCACCCTGGAGGAAGCCATCACTAACAATGACCACCTCCGGGACCAACTAGAGGCGGCTCTCTCGGCACACCCACATGAAGAGGCTCGCTTTCTTCACCTTACTGCAGCTCTCCTGGTTAGTGTGGTAGAAATGAGTGTTATAACTTGTTTCATGTGCTTGGAACATGTGCCTGTTTTGCCAAAAACATGTTCTGGACTGTTGAAATATTGCTTTTTGAAAGAATTCATATACCTTAGAGTTTGTAGTTTTACATAATATAGTTGTACGGTAATGAAATATATTCTGTTGTATTATCATCTTTATGTAAGTACTGATTTCTGAAGCTGGAGCTTAATTATAGTACAGTATTGCCAATATCACCAGAGGATTACCTTGTAAGATGTGGTGGAATTAACTACTCGAGAAGAACTTATGGCGTGAAGAAGGAATGTTGAAAGAAATGAGAGGTGTGGTATGGTTATAAGAACAGTTGTGCTTTAGTCATGGAGAGAATGCAAGATGAAGAAATTGTATGAGAATGAAATTGAAGGCCCTGATGTGAAAAGGTGGCCAGCAATCCAAGGCCTCTGTAATTGGTGGATGATTTATTGTACAGTATAATCATTCATTTTTTCATAACTATACATGTCTCCCTCCACTTCTATGTCTCTTATATACTTTGTACTCACCCTCCAGTCATCATCAGTAATTCTTATATTATGAATATTATAATCTTTAGTATCTTCATATTTGCTCCTACAGACTGCCCAGGAGGAAGTGCGTGAAGCAAGAGAACGATCCAGTGTGGCCCAGGGTCAGGTGGAGGAGGCCAGAGCTATGGCAGATGAGTCAGACAAAGCAGCAGAACAGGCCAGGAAGGAGGCTATGCAAGCCAGAACAAAGTTAGAGGAGATAATGAAGGAAGCAAGTGAAATAAAGACAAAGGCAGACCAAGCAAAGCTGGAAGTGGATGAAACAAAACACATGGCAGAAGAAGCAAAAGCTGAAGCAGAACAAGTCAAAAAAGAATTGGAGAATACAAGAACAGAAACAAGGCTGGAAATGAATCGGGTCATGGACAAGACCAAGGAAGCAAGACTTGAGGCTGAAGAGGCCAAGCTCAAATTGAAGCAAACACTGGAAGCAGCTGAAGCCAAACAAGAAGAACTAGAAGCAGAAGTGAGACAGATGGTGGCCCGAATCACCAGTCTAAAGGAGAAGGTGCAGCAACTTGAAGCAGAGGTTGTAAAGAGGGAAAAACAAGTGAAGGAGGAAGTAACAAAGAGGGAGAAGCAGGCAGAGGAGGAAAGACAGCGGCTGGAAGAGAAGGAACAAAGACTGCTGAAGGTAAACAAAGAAAGACTGGCACTGGTCGGGGAACGGGCGCGCCTCCATGCCCGCTTTACCACACAGGCAGAGGACAGACGCAGAGTGGAGGTAGAGATGGAACAGCTGGCAGAAGACAAGAAACGGCTGAGGTTGGAGAAGGAGGAATCAGAGGAGGATAGGAAGAGGCTGATGGAGGAGAACAAACTGATAGAGAATGAAAGGAAGAAACTGATGGAAGAGAATGAGAGAATGGAGTGTGACAAGAAGACGCTGGTGGAAGCTGAGAGGGAGAGAGGTAAGAGTGTGGAGCTGGAGCTGGAAGGACTACGTGGAGAACTTGAGGCAGAGAGACGGGTGACTGAAACCCTACAGCAGCGCCTTGAGGAACTACGGACCTTACACTCTCCAGACTCATCCGATCATTGTGAGTTGATATCTGATGCTGCTGTGATATTTCTGTTTATTGTCATTTTGCTCACCTATTCATCCACAACATCAAGTCTGTTCATCTTTAACACAGTTATTTATATATAGAGTTATATTAAAGATATACTGTAATCATCATAATCTCTTTAATAATAATAAGTTGCCTTCCCCATGAAAATAGCAGAAACTCCTTTATGTAGTATGCTAAGAGAAGTTAAGATAACTACAAGTATTTATGTATAATGATATTATTTTATAAACAATGTCGGTAAGTAAAACATAAAGTTTGTTTCCATACTAAATAATTATTGCTCCTCTGGAATGTTTTATAGTTTTGATAGATCTATTCATCTTTTAATGTATCACCATTTAGCATCATATTAATTTAAAATGTTTCTTTCTCATTATTTTGTTGTTTTTGTTTGTTTGGTGCAGCAGTGGTGTTACCGGCCACTAGTGATGCCTCACAGGAGAGTGTCACTAGCATGGAGTACATCCCTTACTCTGCTTCTCACCATCTTAGTCTGTGGAGATGTGGACAGAGTCTCAGTCCCACTACTACACCAACCCCTACTTCCCCAACACCCCTGCCACCTCCTCCACACCACCAAAGGGAGAAAGACCTTGGAAATACTGGCATATTAAGTATAAACAAGCATGATAGAGAAGCCATATCTAGTAGGAGGGAAAGGGACAATAAAATCACAAGGAGAGATAGAGACTCAAACAGGTGGGAGAGAGAGAGGAGTTCAAGTAACAAGCGAGAGAAGGATACAAACAACTCGAGGCGAGAACGAGACTCTAGTACCAACAAACGAAACCACTCCTCCTCTGATTCCTCACTGTGGTTGGAAAACAAGGAAAACTTATTCATATCAACAACCACCACAACAACAACAACCAACAACACCTTCAGTGGCAAACGTGGCCGTAAAACAATCGAAGGTGGAAGTGGGAACAGCGGGATTCTGGCCCTCTCATCATCTCCCAACCTCATCCAGGAAGACGAAGATGTTGATATTGACGTGTATGGCGGGCCAGGTGAGTATGACGACGGGGAGACCTCAGGGGAGTCACCAGACCTGGGCATTTGTTCAGATCATCACTACTCGAGTCTAGAGCGAGGAACAACCATGTCTGCACTGGCGGCCAATTACCACCACACCTACAGCAGCAGTGGTCATAATGTCTTGCCACACCAGCCACCCTCTCTACCCACGCAGCTGTGCTCAGAGCCTAGTGAGTGTTACAAGATATATACCTTATTCAGTCATGTCCTTTCATTCTAACTTCATATATTTTCATACTGTACTTTTCTATATACTGTACTGTTGATTGTCCTAATTTCCTTTTATCATATAAATTCCATATGCATTAATATTTCTTTTCCTTCTAATATTGTATTTTTTCATAATTACTGTTCCTTGTTTTCCTTTCTTTTCTCCTGCATTTTCTATGCTTATCTAAAATTATCTTTTATCTTTTACATAGTACCATACTTTATATACTGTATAAGTATCTGATTGACTTGTCCACCTGTAATAATTAATAGACATTACCATACCATGAAACATGAAAGGATAATAGCAGCTGAAAAATACTACAGTATACTGTAGTTACTTAAAAACAGTTGATACCGTACTACAGCAAGGTGAAAGTTTCCCTAACACTTTATTTACATTAAAACTCCTATGAAGCCGGAGCAAAAATGGTGGTAAAACGATCTATTTGTGCTGTATAAATAGGCTGAAATACATTTACATTGGGTCCAGTTCTGGAATGGGTGCACATTACCAGAAATTAAATAGTGTTGGGCTCCATTCCAGTACAGTACAGGAAAAATACTTATTCATCTCCAATATATTTAACACATACTGTACACACTGGTTAATGGAAAGAATAGCCAATATAAAATGGTTAATACTGTACATTAATGGCTTAAATAGCAGCCCTCTGAACATTATTATAGGAGACTGATGCACATTTCCGTCAATCCTCTTCAAGGAATAGATAACACAGTATGGCAGCCAATCTGTCTCTCTGTGAATCCATATCCAGTGATCTTTTAAAAAATGTATTGGGTAAGGAATATAGTCTCATCCCTTAATTGACTAATTTTACATATTTTGCACATTTTTTTGTGATACAGTACTTTATTTCCTGACTATGCATGGACGGTTGTATAATAGAAATGCTATACTGTAATATTTTTCTTATAGCTATGTACAGTAGATTGCTCACTGGAACATCATTGACATACAGTGAGCATTTCTTTAAACTGCAATGTGTTGTAAGGAAGTCATAGCAAGTATGTTCAGTAAATGTGAGCAGTAATGTACAATTAATGTATCTAATATTCCTACCCTTTCATTATGGTCCTTTAAATATTAGTGTAATTCAATGTTTCTGCATCACCATAGCAGTGCTAAGCTGACTAATAGTAAGCACATGATATAATATCATAATTAATATAACTTAATTGTCTAAGTCACACTCATCCATCCAATCACCAATATCTGTTGATTCATACAATATTTCCACCATTCCCTTTCACTACCACACACATCATATCATACAGTATTACCACCACAACCTTTCATAACAATAATTACTATCATCTCATGCTTTCCTTATGCTACCCAGGACGCCTCCTCCACTTCTCCAGTGAGTACTGTACTGTACTGTTGAGAATATCTTCACATCATTGGCTTTCTTCACCTTAGTAACTCTGTCAGACTTTTGGCTACCTGAGGATATTATTATATTCTCTGTGGTTTTGTCTCCATGAGTTTGTTGTTCTTATAATTATCTTCTGTTTGTTTCTTTTGATTAACCCTTAGAGGATCATGGTATTTTGTAACATAAAAAAAAAATCCACATAATAGATTTGTAAGTAATGTTATGGGAAGAAATTATTACTTGCAGTTCTATTTAATACATTAACATTAACATAAGGATGAGAACATGTTTTTCATCCTCTGAGGGTTAAATGATTTGCTGCTTTAGAATACTGTGTTGTATTCAGTATCATACTTTATTATTTTACACTTCTATGCTTCATGATTGTCTTGTACTGAGGCCTAAGGAATTTTTCTCACTACTAATTTGGAGGATTCATTATTTGATGATTATATAATTTTGCAACACCAAATAATGTTTAAAATATTGCTTAGTTTAAAACAGTCAGCCTGCATTTACAGTAATGTATTTACTGTAGTGCTTGTAGTCACAAATTAACTCTGAAATGAGAGGTTGGCTATAAATTTCTGTGGCCAGGTGTACTACATTTAGTCTGCTTTATTATTCTCCAATTTTCCTCATTTCACTAAAAGTCACATTCACATTAAGGCCATTTTTTATATTTTTGCCAAAGCTTTCTTATCAACACCTTAAAGGCTCATAAACAATAGGTTGTTGATATCCACTGAATTACAAAGATACAAGTACAAGCTAATGATTGAGACGGTACAGGTGAATGTTACAACACCATTTTAGGAGCTGCCTTTACTGATGATATTCCCATACATTGATCACTATTCTGACCACCTGCATTACACCCTACATCTAGTGACAATATTTTACTACAATTAATTCAAATGACTTAGACTTCAAAGAATCTAGGTGCTTTTTAGAATATTTGATTCACTTTTTGTCACATATTCCTCCTACCTTCAGTGTTGGCATTATAATCCTTTGTTTACATTGGGTTATCTATTCATCACCTCCTCTATTCTTGGTTCAGGTTCCTCTTCCTATTTTGTGTATGACTGCTTTTTTTATTTTCTCTGATTCCTCAGACTGAAAGCATTATTGATTTATTTACTTATTTACCTTTGGCATGATTTGCTCTCATCTGATTTATCATAGCATTCTGTGTGAGTGAGTGAGTTGTGTGTTGTTGCTGTGAAGTGAGTCTTTTAGACATTTATTTTATAGTGATGTTTTTTTTCTGCACAAGTGTGTGTGCATGTTTGTATGCCTGTGTGTTAGATGGAAACTTGAAAAAGAAAAAGTATGTTCCTGAGTGAATAAGAAAGAGTAGGCAATACGGTTTGTAGGTTATGTTTTTGATGTGTGAGATAAGTGGATATGGAGAATAAGACAACATATTGTAGATCATCTATTTAATCTGACACAATACAAAACATGACGGCTCTATCTGTCCTCACTCTTATCCTTCCCACAGGTCACAGCGTCATCAACAAGGAGAATAAACGTCTGCGTACTGAGCGAGACAACCTGGCTGCCCGACTATCAACTACCCTCGTCACTCTCAAAGATGCCCACGAGAAGCTCTCCCAGGCCAACCAGCGGAAGGCAACAGTGGAGCGTGCCATCAGTAAGCAACTCCATAAAACTCACAATGTTCTACAGCGAGCCAATGCTCACATGAAGCAGGCTGGCTCTATCTCAAAGTAAAATCACTCAGAGGTTGTGAAATTGACATATAATTCTGCAGAAATGAGCTACACAAGTACATTACTGTACAGATCAGTTTGTTGACTTGTTTCTGTGGGCCTCCATGCATTTTACTCTTGTTAGGCCACATTAATATCTATAATCAGGTAGATTTGTTCTAAAGCCAAGATGATCTTTTCACTGGGAACTCAATCATTCTCACATGAATTAATATGTGCCATGTGACACTGACATTGGTCATAAATGTGCTGTAAATTATAGTACTTTTACCGCTCAAGATGTGTGTGTTGTTTGACAAATGAATTAGTTTTTGGCAACAAGAGATACCATATCTGTTATATACCATATGTGTCTGTGTCAGCTTAACAAGCAAAAACCCATCAAATTTTACACTTGGCTACAAGAGGCCCATTTTATTCCAAATAAATTATTTTAATCAAGAAATGCATCAAAAAGCTCTACACGGACTTGTCGATGGACACTGACTGACTGACTGACTGACTGGTGCAATGTGTTTAGTGCAGGTGACACAATCCTAGCCCCATGGATGAGTGTGTTACTTGTAGTGCCCTGTGTTGTCAGTATTGTTAACATGTTAGTGGAACTGTAGGCTGGCCTGTCCTCTTGTACCGTCCTTGTGATTTTTGTCAGTCTGTGGTCATGTGGAACACAACCTGATTGCCACAGACTGACTCCACATTTCTGAGTCACATCATTTATCCAGTTGTTTGGTCACAGAAAAGGTATTACATAGGCCACAAATTACCATGGTAGTCTGTGATTACAAGTTGATACTACATTGCTGCTTCAGGTCACCAAGTCCACAGATACTTCAGTGAAGGAAGTGCAAGTCAATATTTAACTCGGCAGAAGTTTGTGTTTTGAGGTACGGTTCCTGCTTAAAACAGGATCATATATTTGTAAAAGATGTCATGATTTTGTCCTGCCAACCTAGACTGTTGGTGCTGTTGTTCAAAACTTTAAATAAAGATATATTTATAAAGATAAGCCATCCTTCTCTCAAAGCTATATTCATCTTCACAACCCTGATAGATGTCCCTAACTAATGGATCTCAACTGTGATTAGAAACAACTTATATCAGGATCATTTTATATTGATTAACTTCTCCAGAAGATCTTAGTAAGAGAAGTGTTCACCAATGGTCCCATTTTCTTTTAGCATTCCGAATACATTATACAGGTATAGATTTTGATAGTGGTACTGTTTATGTTGATTCTACTTCATATATAACACCCATATTAATCATTTTACCTTGGTGTTGAATTCTATCAGACCATCCACTATTTTTAAGGTTTACATGCACCACCTAGAACAAGTTTAAAATAGGTTCTTTAAAATACAGTCTGGGATGTAAGTTTCATCTCTCCTACCCATATTAGAGTTGGTTAGGTGAAACATAAAGGAAGTCTGGTCCCAAACATTGTAGTGCCCCAGTGTGTTGTAATGTGGGGTGTGATGGCCAGTGGGTTGCTGTGTCGTGGTGCTGCCGCTTAAGGACTGGGCAACACAGTCACATTCTGCCAGGCCACAGAAATGAGTCCTCTGTGTGTGACAGTGAAGAATCAAAGTGGACTGATGTTTCATCTCATGTACTCTGCTCTCTGACCCTCATTTATTCTTAACAATATACTAATTTCCAATGATTCATGTCACCCTTGCATTCTCTCTACTCTCTTCTTTACTTAGTCTAAATAAACTGCTATTTCTTCTAGTTAGTGTAGTCCTCATTCTTGTGTCCCAAGGGTCAATGAGCAGCAATGGCCCACGGTAAGCTGTTCTCTTACACTAGTTCCTCAGCCCACCCTCAGGCTGGGGTGCCTCATAATATAACTTGGTATCACACCAGATACAATTTACACTTGGCTCTGTCAAATTTTCAGGGTGGATTGAGTTGAAATGCCTCTGAAATAGTCCAGTGAGCTGGGGTGTTAATGGGCACTAAACAGGACTTCAGATTTTGTCTTTTGCTTCAGGCAAGCAATATGATTACTGAAGTGTAATTATTTAAAATATTATATTTGAAATTACGTACTATAACACAGGCTGTATTTACACGTTTCATATTGAGTCATTCACACTAGTCAAGAATAAGTGGGCCTTAGTGACTTAATCAAGTCTATACTTAAAGTGAGGTTAGTGAAATAGGTTAGATTATTGATTATACTGTACTGTATACAGTACTTAAACACTGTAATTTGTTAAAGAAAATGAGTCCATAGGGAACACTTCACCTGTCCTTAAACTATTTTAAGCTAAATAATTCTGTACTGTTATATTATTATTATTATTATTATAATTATGGTGTACACTATTTATTTTGATTATTATTACTCTAATCATTTCATATACTGTATAAGGATATATATTGCACCCCTTGTAATTATCTTTGTATATTTAGGCAACTGGCAGCCAGCAGTAAAGACCTGTACAAAATCCTCTGCTCTGTATAGCTGGATTCGTCTTGGTATTTGTGTATATTTTGTATGGGGCCGCCTGCCGTCTTCCACATGTGACTGGTGATACGTACAAAGTAGGTTAGAGATGCCAGGAGAATGAATTGCTGATCTGTATTATATGTGTGGGTGAGAAATTACATGAGGCTTTAGAACAGTTTTACTGGTTTTATTGCCCTGTGGAGTTATGCTCAAGTTTTTAGTTCTCATACTATAATTAGCTATACTGTATACTGTCTCTGCTTTCAGATTTGTGATGAATCTTAAACTTATGACTTGTGGGTGGGAGAATCTCAAAAAGAGCATAACATTGAAGTGTGGATAATGTGTAACACAATATTAGAACCCACCTCAGGTCAGTTCCTGGGATGAAAGGTGAAGAGAAGGGGACCATCAGGTTCATTTATGAGGTTGGAGACACAGTCCAGCTCACCTCCATCCCACCCCACATGGTACTTCCACATCAGCTGTAACAAGGAGAGTTTGTATACTTCACCCAGACCAGATTGGTGACTTATAAACAGATCAATATAGAGACTATACTTTATATTTCTTTATCACTCAACTTTGCCCTTAACTGTTCCTTGTCTCACTTCACCACCTCCTAGTCTTCCCCACCTGTAGGATAATCACATGTAGGTTCTGTTCTGCCATCCTCCTGCCTATACATGCCCTGGGCCCATGACCAAAGGGTAGTACAAGGTATGGGTGTGGGGCATCAGTGTGTGTGGTAGAGCGTCTAATGAGCCATCGTTCAGGGAGGAAAGTGTCTGGCTCCGGGAAATACTGAGGTAATCGGCACGACACTTGATTCTGAGTCACCACTACAGTCTGTCCAAGGAGGTAAACATGAATAGCAGTGTTGTAGGTAAGGTCTAATAGGAGTTATTTAGAAGTCTAAAAGCTAATAATTTATGTAGTTATAAGGACCAATTTAAAAACTAATTAGGGTTAACCTGCCAGTTATGTGGGCTTTCATACAAACTAATTTTAATAATAATAATAATTTCAAAGACATTCTACTCAAACAGGGTACAGATTATCACAGCCAGATACCCATACAATATTTAGTAGTAAAGTTCTTACCCCTTTTGGTACTTTGTATCTCCGGATGACAGTGTCGTCCTGCATTATTCTCCCAACCCCGATGGATACAGGACGGAGGCGGTAAGTCTCCCTCAGTACCGCCTTCAGGTACCGGGCCTCAGATATCACCTTTGGAGTTACCTGGGATATAAAAATGTGATGGTGTTAAGTGTGTTGTAAATAAAATTCCTTACCTGTCAGAAACTTAAAACTGGTGGATTGAATCTATTCACTATTTGAGTCGATATTTCCTTGCAGTTTCTCATTTGACTGGGTAAAATTCTAAATTTGGTAAACTTTATCTTCACATAACTCTCTTGCCTCTCACCTAAATTATGTCCAACATCTCATTTTCACTCCAGTTTCTCATGGTTTTTCTCTTCCCTCAAACCATTGTCTTTTTATCTATTTTCCACCCCAGTACTTTCTACCTGTACTTTCTCCTCTCACTACCCTCCCTTCTCCATCCGTTCATCCACTAGGTCAACTTGTACTGTATCTAATCCTAAGCACTGCCTCACCCTGACACCTACTCAACCCCCCAAAACTAACCTCTCCCCCTGTAGCATCCAGCAGTTGCTTTGCCTCCTGGGCCAGTACTTCCTGCTTGTCTGGGTTACAGGCCAAGTTGTACAGGACATAGGACAGTGTGAAGGCTCCCTGTAGGACACATTGTTCAAGACATGTATATTTCAGTACCAGTTAATTAATTAAAACAAATTATTAGGTGTTTGGTCATAAACGTATCTAATATACATTAATTAAATGAGAAAAAGTTGCTTACAGTATCAATGCCTGCCAGGAGAGTGTCACAGAAGACCCCTATGATATCCTTCTTGTCAAGGCCACTCTCCAATAGACAATACTCCAACACACTAAGTGGTCCTTCCCTTGATTCCACACTCCATCCTTCTGCCTTCAGTTCAGCCTCTTTAGCCTCAACATATTTCTGTGCTATTCTGTAGGGAGTTGCTGGTGTCAATGTGTGGAGTACCTAATATAAAATCACCTATGACACTATTTTATGATGAAGGGCTTAACTATTATGTTAACTAATGGAAAGGATGATAGGAAGTGGATCTGGCGAGGAACAGAGATATTTAACTGAGTGAAGACTAGTAACTGTTACGTACTGTATATACCTCATCATCATAATGACCTTACCTGTAGATAGTGTCCTGTCCCTTGATGAGTCGTCTGTAAAGTGGTGTGTTTATGAGGCGCCACAACTGAAGTCCATTGTCTGTGCCCAAAATGGTTGAGTTGGATTCATGTGCTGCTGTCATCAGAGCCTCCGCCTCCTCGTTCCCTTCCCCCGATCCTCCCTGCAGGCATCCTAGTCCCACATCCAGGGTAGCCACCATTGTCACTGAAGACCAGTGTTATTTAGTATGAAAATATTTTAAGCATGAAATACCTTGTGAAAGCAGTATTATTCATATATTATGAGGAATAGTATGCAATGAAAGCCTTTCAATCTTATATAAAAGAAGCTGAACTTTATGTGCTACAAGTGTTGACTGTTGTCATTAAACAACTGTTTCTCACATGTCATCCCATGATACAGTGACTAACTCACATTCCAAGAGAAGTCGGCGCTCTAAGTTAAGAAAGTCTCCGACCTGGTCGGTCTGTGGACTTTTCAACTCGTCTAGCACCTCTGTGAATTCTTGACACACCTGAGGACAGAAGTGGGAGAAAATAGTCTAATCAAGTTGTTTTGTTTTAAGAGTTGATTCACGCATATGTTAATGTATACTCATGTTGATTCACACAGCATTGTGTCCAGTTGTTCAGTTTTGCATATATAATCATGTAACGCGAAGTATGCTACTTATTAATTATATTTGTAGGACCACGAATTAAGTTAGCCTCAGCTGAGAAAACATTATGATAAACTACTGTCATATTGCTGCTCTGCTTATCTGGAAGCAACTCTAATTTACCACCCTTTCTTACATAATTACTCTATATAATAATATATAATATCGTTGTTGTCACAATGTTGACGTTGTTCTGACTGACCTTGTTTACATGTGGAAGGCGGGACTGGACACAAGGTGGACGGCTGAGTACACGCTGAGCTCTCCTCCTTACATCCCACCACACCTCACCATTACTGTAACACCACACACGTCCAGTCACGTTGATGGTAACGCATAAGGGTACCAAGCCAGAAGTGGTAAGTAACAGAGTAATGATTGTAAAGTTTTGAAGTGTGAAGGAAGGGTGATGGTGTATACTACAACTACATACAGATCCGCCATATTTCCCTAAGCACACGGACATTGCAACTCGTGTGTGTAGGTAGTTCTTTGCTTTATCGAAGTAATAATATAACCAAACAAACTTCTTACAATACTCACGTGGGCAAAAGACCGCCGTTGTTATACATGTTTGGTCTGTCAAGGCGGTACTTTTCAAGTGCTGTGTGTGAACGTCTCATGGGATATCTTCCTTCCCTGGCATACATCACTTCAATATCCTGAGGATCGTACAGCAGCAGGAGGGTCACGCCCCCTATCAATTGTTCTCTCACGATGGGGCCGAATTGTTGTAGTTTGCGGAGGCCAGTATGGTGCAGGCGGGAGAAAGAATACTGCCCTGGAAATATGGTGTAGAAGGGGGTGGAGTTAGGTAGGTAAATAGATTATATTTGTTCTCTCTCTCTCTCTGATTTTGTTCAGTATTTATATTTATCAGATACTACTCGCATCAGTATCACTAAATTAAAACGGGCAGTTATACAAGCTCACAACGATTGGGAGAGGTGTAGGCTATAACCCATTCAAGGCACTATACGGTAGGCTATAGTTTTACACACACACACACACACAAGTAATAAATTTACACTTCACACAGACAACTATACACAGATATTTACCCACCAACGTGCATTCTTGACCCATACCTACTGACCTATTCCAGGCAGGTAGTGGTGTAGTGTTCCTATTATTGGCAGGGAGCGAGGACCGGGAATATCCTCAAATGGTTTCACGTCATCATCATCCTTTTCACTTTCCCTCATCCTCGGGGGAGAAGGAGAGACGTAGGGAGCGTTGGGGCATTGGGAAGGTCTAGTGTGGAGGGACCTTGAGTTTTCAGTGAGGGTTCCTATATGTGACCTTCGAAAACTCCGCCGCGTCAGGTAAAAGAGCCTCACCTTGCATGTTGCTCCACTCGACATTGTCACTCACTTTACTTGATAGTCAGAAGTACTTATTAGCATTAAACTATCTAATGGGCTACCATTTTCATATATTTTAAAACGTAAAATATACTTTGATATTTGGGAAATACAATTCAAATGCCGGTACCCTATACTCGTGCATTGAACTATGTACAAATTTCACTTGAAGGCATCAATATCTAATGTCACTAGACCGTCATACATTGACTGCCATATATTGACTACTAGGATGCATCCACTTCCCCACAGTTCTTGAATATTACTGCTGAGCTGTACTGATGGGTCTGTAGATGCTGTCCACAAGGGACATATTTCTTCTCCATTGTGACGTCACAACTTCGTATACGATTCCGTTTCTCGGAGCTTAACCTCTTGTGAATAGGAATAAGCAAATGTACCTTTAATGATGGATCTCCTGAAATCATCGTTGACTATTTTGTTGGTTCAATTGTTTATTATTTTACACACCACCGTATAACAAGAATGGGAGAATTAACATACATTATGAAGCTTAATCCTTGGCCAACCCTTCCCTCCAGCAAACGGGGCTGGACCTACGCTTGTTCTATTTACTTTTTTTTTTTTTTTTTTTTTTCTTGGAAACAACTGGGCGGAAAGTCCTAAGATGTGAACAACTGAACATGTATCTCAAGAAGGATGATTCCGAGATGTTCTTTAACAACTCAGCTGATATATTAGAGACGATTTACTTACAAATCAGTCGTTGTGAAGGTTGTTGAGGTCATGAAGAGAGTAGTGTTGTAATGTTATCATGACAGATCTTGCCTCTGTGTTTACAATTTTATACAGTAGATGACAGGTGCACCTTTCCTTTCACAACTATATACAGTGTTCTCCCCAGTCACAAAGTTATTATTATGCTCTTCAGTACAATCTTAGCTAGTATAGTACTGTAGTAGTACATATATTATTTTGGGTGGTGCAATAGCTATTCAAGTGGCCCCCGGAAATCCATGACTCTTATAAATTATAATCGCATTAATCTGCCCTTATTGTAATAGGCAGTCAGTGCGTGACGTTTACCTCTATTAGTTATAATTCCTTGATTGTTACCTTTAAAGTAGTGCCTCCCTCCAACAACAATATAAATATAATCTGGCACCTGTTAGCTGTTGTTTGAAGAGTTTAAGTTCATGCATTCAGAGAGGAACGAGAGTAAGATTAGGGAATATTGGTTGAAATAAGAACCATGCTGTTTTGACAAGTAACTTTATTATAAGACTGAACGAAATATTTATGGATTACAGATCGGAATAATTGAAGTGTATAGCAACATGCAAAATTTGCTCACTGCATTATACTCAAGTAATCACCCTCTATTTTTTTTTTATTCTTAACTAAACTTAATTTGAGAACAGTGATGAAAAATATGGGTTGGATCTATTACTAGCACAGTATGGTCAACAGTTTGTCAATTACTTAGTGGAATTTGTCTATTTCTGTATTAGCTAAAGAGGATATAATTGTGTCACCTCATACAAGGGGAATGTTTCAGATGTCTGGTATCCTGAATGACTAGTGTAAGCTATAACCTAAACATATCACTATCTATAGGAGTATTAATGGCCAGAGGGTTGTGGTAGTGTCAAGGGAGGATATTGGGGATGGTAACAGGACCAGAAAACTATTAAAGATGGGTTTGGTAACAGTTGTAAAAGTCAAGGATGAGTTTATAATGCAGGTAGTTGGTTGTCCAGGCCAGTTACTGAATGGGTAGAGTATCAGGGAGTATAGGGTTCCTTATAACACTACATGGAAGGTCAAGGAGTTGGGGCAGGAGGTGCCTTGTGTTGTAGGAACCAGGAGAGGCCAAACAGGAGGCCAGCAGGGCTTGTCACCTCTTCAGGACCATTCACCATGGCCCTCACCTCATCAACACTAATCTCCACCACATCAATCATTTCACCTTCCTCTGCCAAGCCTCCACCTGGGAAAAGGGAGAGGTGTTTAGTATAGATTTTATTTGTCCACACCATCTTTCTCATCACTCAAACTCTTTTTATTGTGCCTAATCAATATTTTAATATAATTATGACCATCATCTCTTGTCTCTCCTTGCCTCATCATACCTGTCCCATCTTTGTCTCCCTCCTGTATTTTCCTGTCTTTCCTTCATCCCATGGCATTATTATCATTATCCCTTCCTTACCTTGGGTTACCTTCATCTTGTCATCCACTTCAACATAGAAGAGGTTCTGGCGGTCACCTGAGACTCCAACACCAGCCCTAAATTAGAAAAAAGAGAACATTATAAATAAATTTAAATATCTCTACAATTAAATTGTTATCACAGTTAACTTGTTCAATTCAGTACAAGGTGTTATCTTTCTTTAAGGATTGTCTTATGACTGTGCTTGTATAATATCAGTTAAGAACCAAAAGTTGTCCAATTATGTTATAATTTTCAATTTCATGTAGAGTATCGTACTGTATGTGACTCCCAGTCATTGGACCCTTACCTGAATGTCTTGATCTTTTGTAGTGCCTCTAAAGGTACCTGATAGCCACATTCCTCTAACACCTCCTGTTGGGCAATGTTTACCAGGGGTTTGTCTTGGTCCACAATGCCTGCACATAACTCTAAGGTCACTCCACTTGACCCAGGATACTTGGTTGTGTCTACCTGTTCACCAGTCTTCCTGCACGATGAGGGTAGCCCACTGAAGTACACGGCTATTGTGGATATCAAGGTAACTGATATAGACTTAACAAATGGTAGTAGTGGTCTAGTGATAATAGTGGTCAAGGGATATGAGTAAAGAATAGCTGTGGTGATCTGCTAGTAGGTATATATGGAGAGCTATGGTGAAGGGATAATGAATAGTACATAATAAATCACCATCAAGACCCCTTTTCCCTTTTTAATAATCCTTAAAGTTTTCCTAACAAACACTCTTCATTCTTACCTGGTCTAAATTGCTTCACAAGGACCAATTTCTGTCTCTGTTTGTTATAGATGATGATAGCCACACTCTCATGTAAGGTCACTAACTCCCATGTCTTGGCCTCATTGTTCTGTGGATACATTGGTGTTTATTGATCGTCAGAGAGGATGTGTTACGTTGGTGAATAGTTATAATGACATTGGATAGTACTGGTCACTGGATAGAGGGTAACACAGTGAGGGATGGGTAATATTTATCAAAGGATAGTGGGGGACCAAATAAAAGATCTGCAATAACCTTACTGTGATCAATTTGACACTCCACTTTACAGCTTTAGCTTAACCAAATGACCCATTGGGTTCTGAAAAACTACTGGTATCTCACAGCCATAGATATAAGTACAGTACTGTAAATTGTCAACTACAGTAGTACTAAACAGGAAACCACGTAAAAGGCTACTATGGACCTCCTGTTGCCTGTACTGTACTTCCTTTGTATTCCTTTGTACTCATATACTAAAGGAAGAAAGTAGGAAATACATAAGAATATTGCTTCTTTTTCTACTACACTAGTACTGATAGAGTATTATAACATAATTGTTCAATGGTACAATATAATAATATACTGTTAGCATACCACAATATTTTAATAATTACCTGTTTATAATGCATGAGGTAAGGCTTGACAAATCTTGACTGGACCAATGGTTCAGAACTGACATCTTCTATTTTATCCATTGTCTCTCACTTCACCTTTTCAATTCTTATTACTTTCCTTGTAAAGAAAATGTTTTGTCTTGGTTACAACTCCCTTATGGACAGCTTCAGTCACCTGCTGGATAGAATAATTTGTTATATAAATTTAATGTTACTATAATAGGCTATATAGTAGTAACAACCAAATGATACACATAACATGAAAAATTACACAATATGCATAATACATGTAAATACTGTACTGTATTATGTATTATCACTTCATTATAAAAACCTCTTGACCAAATCAATTTCCCAGGTAGGCCTAATGGCTTAATGATGGATGTGTGTTGTGTTAATGGTAAAGGTGATGGTGATGTAATGGGTGTGTCTTGTGTTTAATGATAAAGTTAAGATAATGGTTTAAGTTATATAGTAATGGGTGTGTCTTGTATCAACTAATAAGATACATGTTTGCTTACTCTCATTAAAATACATTAGAAGGCGTACTTAGAAACTTTATCCTACTATTATTATACAATATACAAAATATAGCTTGAGGCAGGTAAGCTATAAGGCTATAAGTTTGATAAAATGTAAGAAATACCGGCCTGTGTTGAATTACTGAAGGAAACTCGGGGCAAGATTCAGTAAATTAATATTTTTACTGAATCTACAAATCCCTATTATTTCTATATAGGTCATATAATGTTTAATTAACCTTCTACGTTTAACAGGAGGCACTATTTACATGTATATTTAACAGGAGGCTTTATTTACATGTATCTTTATCATTATTAAAACTATATGAATATGATCTTCGCAACTCGTACTTCATGTTTCTCTTGTTTACATCTTCAACCAATCAGAAGTGACCAACGTGAGGAACATCCGGGAGTTCGCCACACGTCTATAGGATCTATATTCTGATTGGCTCCGGTAGATTTTGCACGATTCTCATTGGCTGAAAATTTGTTGATATGTTCGTTGGAAGATTAAATGTCGAGGTGCAGCAAGACCCCGACATCAGTGTTGCCAAATATGTGCAATATTTTCTCTAGACATGGGATATTATATACAGATTGTTCAAGAGTAAATGGGAAAAAATCTACCAGAGGAAATATCAAGATGGTAAATGTGCGATTATTTTACATACGTTAATAGGGAATATTTGTTGTGGTAAAGAGGGAAATTAAGATATCGAAGTTTGATAAATTTTGGGTTATTTGTCAAGTGGACCTGGCAACACTGGGTCCCACAACATACAAGACACCCAGACACACACAATCTTTGACTTTGGGGTAAACGTCATCTGGAATATCACATTTTAACAGTTCTTCCAGAGATTATAAAGTGAGTGGTGGTTAGTAATTATGTAAACCATGTATATTTTGATAAACATTAACTTATTGAGGGTTGGTAATCATTATTTTAACACTACAATATAGGTAAGCCGGTATTTTCTAAGTTAATTAAGTTACGGTACCGGTAAGTTAATAGTTAACAAGTGTTACGAAAAAAAAGATACTTACCAATTTCCTTTATAATTTAAGAGGAGGTTGCACTTATTTTTGGTATAATAGCATATCAAAAATTTCAGCTGTCCAGAGCCTAAGTTCAGTGTTTTCCTGCCATTGTAAACATTAGACAGTCCCGGTAGTCTGCCCAGGTTAGGTCCCGGTAGTTTGCCCAGGTTAGGTCCTGGTAGTCTGCCCAGGTTAGGTCCCAGTAATCTGCCCAAGTTAGGTCCCGGTAGTTTGCCTTGGTCCTGGTTTGGTTAGGTTAGGTCAGGTCAAGTAAGAGTAAAAAAAAAAGTGATTTCACAATATTTTGGGCAACAATCAATAGAACAAGTAAAAAATATGCATGAAAATGTATAAAATGTAGGAACAATCCAGGTGGATCTCTTATGCAGAATTACCGAAAAGAGTCTTAGAGTGCCGGTGGTCTAAATAAGTGGGTAGTGAAAGAAGGAAAACCGTACACAATAACGGTAATTCTTTCAATATTTACCTTCTTTTCTTTCTATAATTTTCCTTCCTGCTTGCTGTCTCACCTCTTATCACCTTTTTCTGGCGCTATATGACCTCGCTGTTGTGGCGCCTAATATTAATCCATCCATCCATCAATACTGATTCCTCCCAACTAACTTATGCCATGAAACAGATTTTGGTAATTATCATCCATTATATTGCCATTTTCTGTTATGATGTTTTATCCTTCTGTAACCAGTAATATATACCGGTACCATTCTGCAGCAAACTACTGGGATCTAACCTGGGCCAACTACCAGCAAATATCCGTGGTAAAATACTAGGATCTAACTGGATCTGGCAACACTGCTACAAAACGAAAATAGTGAAGATAAATATCCATATCCCACATTAGATTGACATTAGGGTGTTTTGTTTCCTGGCCTAGTTTGGAGGAATTACAAACCTTCCAATTCACCAAGAGAATCTCCAAACTAGACTGTACTGTACCATTCTTAACTTACTTAACACCTGGGATAATAACATGGAACTGAAACCAATGAATTGAAGTGGTTTATAGATCATTGGGTGTTTGTGGTGAAGAGGTCATGTTGTCATTGTTATATATTGATTAAAATGAGGCCCTTATTCTCAAATGTAAGTGAACATGATTAAATAAACTTTATTATAATACTGTAGTGTGAATTTACTTATTTGATAAATCGTGTTGAGGGGGAAGTACTGTACAACAGTGTTGGTAAATCTGGAGCAAATTATTCCTCTTAACCTATATGTTCATATTCTAGGTTAGCTCTAAAACTTTATACGGTATGCAATTTAAAACTTGAAGAAATTAATAAACTAGACTAGACCAACATAAACTTCTTTGCCAAGTGAAGATAACATCTTCACTAACATCCTAACTACCCATTACAGACTAAACTGATACCCGGTAATTATCAAGAGATGGTAATGGTGTAGCAAGTTACCACATTTATCTGCCTTATTGGAGATTATAATATATACCGGTACAATTAAAGTCATTGGGTATTATGGCAGCATGTATTATCAATGGAGTCCTTGTTTTGTACAGTTTAGTCTTTTTTCATTGTCTCCTCCATGTCTTATTATAATGGTCTCCAAAGATATATGGTACACTCATGATACATAATTTCTGACCAGAGTGTGAGGAGCAGAAAGCTTTGAATAGCCTGGTATTGCTTATTTCCCCACTCAATACACATATAAAGGCTGAGTTCAAATACAGGGTGTGTGTGTGTGTGGTGCCTGCCGTTTGTCTCTGGTCAGGGATTACGTATCATGAGTGTACAAGACAATGTTGAAATTTATATTATTCCTTTATCTCACCTTGAATTTTGTGACAGATGTCGTCGACCACATTGATAGGCGTGGTGCGTAACTTCCTCGATGAATACATGCGCACTACACCCAAGAAGCTCAAGATGGTGGACGCATACCTCAGTTATGTCCTCATGACCGGCATTCTCCAGTTTGTCTATTGCTGTCTCGTTGGGACATTCCCCTTCAATTCATTCCTCTCTGGATTCATCTGTACAGTTGGCTGCTTTGTATTGGGAGGTAAGACTACCAGGAGTTACCATCTGTTAGTAAATGGTAGAGACAAGGGGGACTATATGATAGGTAACAGAATGGCATCTTGTGGCTGTGATTTCATTAGGATGGTTGAAAATATGTTAGTTAATTGTTGTATTGCCTATAGTAATGTGGGCAATACTTATAAGGTTTTGGCGCCCCTTCAGCCCCAGCCATTAGCTTTCAGTTTTTCAACTGTCCCTCTTTTCTTTTTATTTCCATTATGCTTGCTGTCACACCTCTATCACCTTTTTCTGGCGCTATAGGATCTTGATGTTGCCAAGCCTAATATCCATCAATCAATCAATTAGTTAATTGTTAGAGCAAAGAGGGAAATTTGTATAGGAAAACATAGAGGGTTAAGTGAGAGGTTGGTAATGCTGTGTTCGGGCTGTTATATTCCTTCTACTTCTGATATAAATTATGTAATCATTTACCAGACTATTAGTGCTGCTGTTATTGACATGTACAGTTGCCAAAAAAGGTATTGCGACATTTCTTGATAGAACTTTAACCCTAGTAATATCCACAACTATTTGTAGGGACTATAAGCATGTATAATAGAATAAATATACATATCTTTCTGTAATACATACTGTACTTATAATCCCTACAAACAAATATGGACATTACTATATTTAATTTTGTATCAATAGTTGTCACAATACCTTTTTTGACAACTGTACATTCAATACCATAGTAGTCAATATAGTAGCTTCTGTATTATCTTTATTATGCTTTCAGAATCTGTTGTTGATTGGGTAATATAATATCAGTTGGGTAATTACATGGTGCATACAAGTACTGTACTGTAATGACATCCACAGAAAAACTTCCTGTCTATATATTCCATTTGCCAATTTTCCAACTCCCCTCCATCTCTTCATATTCCTCCTTCCTTTTCTGTCCATTGCATTCCACTCTCCTTTACTCTCCCCCTCTCCTTCTCCATCCTATCTCCCTTTGGTCTCACCTATCCTACTCTTTGCATGTTTTGACTCCTCCCCTCCTTACCTTCATCTACCTCCCTCTGACCTAGGCTGGTGTTTTTCTTCCTCAAAGCTAATCTCACCTCTCTTTACTCTTACCTTCCCCATCACTATGCATCCTCTACCCCCTCCCCATTTTATATCTCCCCCTCCCCCCATTCTCCATCCCTCCTCCCTGTTACTTAACCCCTCACACCTAGGATCACCTTCAGCTAGCCAACCAACACGGGGCTATCAGCTCACCTGCTCACCCCTTCCATATGATATCACCTCATCCGTCTCACTTCACTGATCCCTCCCTCCATCTCACCCCCCACTTGCCTTCCACCTTTCCCTCCCTACTTGCCTTACCTCCACTTAACTTGTCTCACACTACACCATCCCTTGCATCCTTGTCTTCCTTCCCTCCTCATACTGACCTCAATTCCCTCCCCTACTCTGCCTCACAATGCCCTTTCCCTCTCTCACATTGAACTTAATCTTCTCTGCTAACACTGCCCTTCTTATCCCTCAATAACACTGAGAAAGAATGTTCATTAAATTAGATACTGACTCGCTACATAATTATGCTGTCCTCTATCCCTGACTTTCATGATTGATTACTTAATTTTTCCAATTTTGTTATTAATTTTGGTATCATCCAGTATTGGCAGATATTCATGTGAAAGGACACACACCTCACTTTTTATGTCCTGATTCTCAGTTTTAGTAAGGGGATGGTCATTATTAATTTGTCTCAAAACAATTGTTGTCAGCAATGGTGATACCTAATGACGTTTGATTCATTTTGGAATATAGATAGTGTTCAGTTGTATTGCATAGTCCATTCATGCATTGGTTTATATCAACCTTTCTCCTTGGTATGGAGTTTACTTTGCAACCATATTATTTCCTTCCCAGCACTTAGCATTTAAGTGGCACAAGTATTATAGTAAAATATATAGATGTAGTAATGTTGAATACATAACCCACAACTGAAACTTCACATCTCTGCTCTCCCCCCAGTGAGTTTGCGTTTACAAGCCAACCCTCAAAACAGACATCAGTTTGTGGGAGTTTCTCCAGAGCGAGGGTTTGCGGACTTTGTCTTTGCTCACATCATCCTTCATCTTGTGACTGTGAACTTCATTGGGTAAGGAGCTCGCAGTGGCTGTGGCAGCAACTGGTTTCCCTCAGGCTTGTTTGTGGTTATCATCGCTTGGTCACCCATTGAAATAAACTCTGTAGCTGAATTTTGGGAGCTGGAGAATGAATGAGTGAATGTGACAGGTCTTTTGTTATTCTTTATATATTATTATACTGTTACTGTATATCCTTGCAAATCTTGTGTTTCTTCCCCAGATTATAAAGATTATCACTAAATCAGAAATAAGTTTGTAAGATTTAAAAGTAGGGTGCAGTTTATTATGATTTTGAAAATGTGGATAATGGTGTTGACCCTAGAAAGTGGGGTACAGTGTGGTTATTTTCACAGAAAATAAATATGATAGTAAAAAAGAAATACCTCTTTTTTTTGTAACCTGTGTAACATGATATCCATGTGGGAATAATCTCTAAATGTTCTCCCGAATTATTAGACTTTTTAAGTGGTTCATCTGATTCTAGGATAGTAGGATTAGTGGTATAGTTGTATCACCAGATGGGAAGAACCTGCTGATGGAAGCACCAGTACTGAAGAGGAAACTTGCCAATAGTAATTTATGATTGTGTACAATTCAGAGTACTGTACAGTAGATGAATGGGATACATTACCTCTGCAGCTGAATGTAAATAATAGTAGGTACCAGGTACACTCTTATTTGGTACCCTTCGCCACTTTTTTTTTTTTTTTTTTTTTTTTTTACTGTAAGTGAACCTGTGACCAAGAAGCAGAATAAAATCGATTCACTTCTGGTGTGACTTAGAGATGCTGAAACAGTGTTTCCCTTTCATCTACTCAGAACTGTATACAGTAGGCTATATGCCTATGCAGTCAATATGAAGACAGAAAAGAAAATATTTTGTTGTAAGAAAACATGTTAGTTTTCTAATATTCACTCAATAACTTTATTATATTTATGTAGGCTATGTGCCTCTTACTAAAGCTTACAAAACAGTTGTTGGTACAGTAAAGTGTGTGGTGACTGACCCCTGAGTGACAGCAACAGGTGAGGTATTATCCTGTTTTGTTTACACTTGTTGGACGGCCACTGCTGGCTGCAAGTGGGAGCAAGATGGAGATGATTGTGTGAGAAGGGAGGTTATTATATCAAACTTTAGTATCATATGATCTTTGTTATCAAGCACACTCATATACTATGTAACTCATGTTTATGTTTGTTGCATTGGCTTATAAAATGCGACAGACTGTTCAGACAAATTTCTCTGCTCGGCACTGAAGTTTTGGTCAATGGAGGTTGTCCTAGAATGGTAAATACTTTCAAGGTGTTTGGCTCCCCTTTGTTCCCGAGCCATCCCCTTTCTTCAGTTATTCCTCCATTCTTTATTTTTCCGTGTTGCGTGCTGTCTCTATCACGTTGGACCTCGACTTCCAGAGTTTGCCATGCAGCAGACCTAGAGCAATCTTCTCTTTCCCTCTTCAGTTCAGTTCTTGCTAAGCTGAGCAAGCTCTAACTTTTTGGTTCATGCATGGAATCACCACCACTGCCTTTTAGTGTGACGTCACTGTCTCATATACAGGTATAGGGATTCTGATTTGTAGCCAAGTTTTTAGAGGAAACATTCCTTTAGGCCTATACGGGTAGGAATTCAGCAGATTTGTAGCCAAGTTTTTAGAGGAACCATTATTCCTTTAGGCCTATACGGGTAGGGATTCTGATTTGTAACAGTTTTTAGAGGAACCATTAATTATTCCTTTATACGGGTAGGGATTCTGATTTGTAACAAAGTTTTTATATGAACCAGTAGGCCTATTCCTATATTCTCCCAAAGTAGACATTCGTGCTTGTTGATCTCAGGCCATTACCAAACTACAAAATAATAATTATGTAGTCAATTATATAGTAGCTCCCACAGCACTAATTATCGTATATCTGTCAGTCTTGAAGCCAAGGCCAAGAGATATCTCTTGGCCTTCCTTGAAGCAACGTGGTCCAATAACAACAATTTAATATGTCAAATTTAGCACTGAAGTCCAGATAATGCATGGACAAAGAAATAAAAACCCGGATTGGAGCTCCATCCGGGGTAATATTGTGTTACAGTGTTAGGAAATAAAGTAGAATGTGACTGACCTATTCTTCCTATCGTTTCTGCTTCTTATTAATTAAAGATCGAAGTGAATGAGAGGATTATGATGGGTGACGGATGTTGTGATAGCTCAAGATATATTATATAATTTATATTATATAAGAAAGAGAAACTGTGAAGTCATAAAACATAATAACATATACAGAAAAAAAGATTCTGCGGAGGATAGGTCAAAAATGTATGTGTGAGAGAGACAGACAGAGAGAGAGAGAGAGAGAGAGAGAGAGAGAGAGAGAGGGCGTGGGGGGGAGATAAAAGAGTTTGATATACAAGAAGAGATAAAGAGAGAGGCTGCCTGAAATAGTTAAGTTATACAATACAAGGAGGGGGGAAGTGAGGTTGTGATGGGTCTTTAAAATTATAGGTTACAGTACGACAACATTTCCCTCAGGTAAGTCGAGAGTCGAGTCTCTGTTTCAGTCGACGATGTGGCTGTGAGGTGAAAGTATATGGCGCCTGTCCCACGCCGCTTGTGACCATTTTTGTGTTTTCCCCCAGTGTGTTTGCGTTAAGTGTTCGTTGATTTGGAGTTGGATTTATGGTAAACGCAGCCTGGATAACGCATGAAGTCGGTCCTGGAGTGTGAGCCCACGTGATAAGGTAAGATAAGAGATGGTGTTAGTTAGTTAGCGGTGATACAAAGGAAGGAACGAACGAAGGATGGAAGAGAGAGAGAGAGAGAGAGAGGGAGGGAGGGAAGTGGAGATGAGAAGGAAGGATAAAGGAGACGAATGAATATGTGTGGTTTAATAAATATACGTTCTGTGTTTGATAACGGGTGGATTGAGAAACATGATCAGAAAATTGAGGAGTTATGAGAAAAGCAGAAACAGGAATGGAATGAAGAGAGAAAGAATCGACTGAAAAACATGAAGAGGGGAGGCAGGAAAAAATAATATAGGAGACCTGTGTGTGTGTGTATGTATGGGATGGGGAAGGGTAACCGGAAAAGAAGTGGGAATGTGCTGTAAAAGGCAGATAGATACAACTGAGAGAGAAACAAAAAATGAGAGAGAGAGAGATGGGATGAGTGGGGGACGGAAAAAGAGGGATTAGAAGGGAGAGCTGAAAGAGGGGAATAAAGGCCGGGAAGATTCGAGAGGAGCAATGAAAAAAAAAACATACAAACCCGACGATAGCAAAATAATCTTTAGTATAAAGTGATGTGAACGCAGCCACTAGTGACGGTGTAGATATACGATGCAAAACCAATGAAAATGCCGACACAATATTAATTAATGATATGGAATTACAAATGTGGTGAGGAATCTTTCTTTCAACGACTATATTATACATTATCATGGTCCAGAGTCACTCCAGAGTCCAGACATCGTTGTTGTCTGATCTCACTGAGGGGAAGGTGTTGGTTCATAAGTCACCCACCAGCTACATGTTAAAAAATTATTATATGTGAAAGGTTAAGTAAGAGTTTTATTCTTTGTGTGTGTTGTTGATAAATTTTGTCTTGAATTATATAAATACGGATGCCTGATTATTAGTGAGTTTTTATTTAAGTTTAAATTGATCAATACTGCAATTAGGCCAAATCCTAAAAAAATATTTTTTTATGTTCTATTTGGATGCTAAATTGGACCTTTCTAAAGACATTCCATATTCCATCACAAATTTAATATAGTGCACACTTTCATACAAGTACAGTACAGTACATAGGCTACCTGGTAGTGATAACTGACTATTGTATTAGGCTACGTAGCCTAATGGGGTCTGGGCTATCCAAACCAACATCCCTTTCAAGGTGAACACACTTATTTAATACGTGAATGATGGTGGTTTTCCTATGACATGTTACATCATCTACATTCTAAAATTAAACCAAGTTGTTATTGTTGTAGCCAATAATACTGATAAGTCAGAGAAAACCGTAGGTGAATGGGACTATAGTACCGGTACTGTAGTGTTATATTCTGCAAGAACCTATAATGTAATTGAACATTGTATTATGCTAATGGGAATTCTTTATTTAACACATTACAAACGATAATTTAGGAATTGTGGGTTGCATGAGTAATTACAATTTGTATAAAGTGTTACAAATTAATATATATCTAAACACGTACAGTATCCTACCATAGCAACTGAAGGTATCTAGCCTGACCAATACACAGGTGTCAGGCTCATTTGTCACCCTTGGCACGTGTAGCGTTTTAATTATATGTACAGTATGTGATTATTGATCGCATTCCGGAAATGAAAACGCAGACACATTTACACTATATTATACAGTGTGTTAACTCTTCACTTTCAATATTTGGTATACATTGTCAGACCAAGCTTAGCAGTGGTGCACACTTCATTTTAGTGGACAAATAAAATGATTAGCCTAGATGGATATAGGGGGACAAATTTGGTGTTCAGATGGGTTTAGCGGGTCGTACAAATATTACATGCTGGACAGTTGAATGACCCTAAGCCTAGGCTACTTGCTCTAAGGCAGTGGTTCTTAAACTTCTTTGCCTCACGCCTCCCCCCTCTGCATTATGTATAGATCCCGCGGCCCCCTATCCCTTAAATTTCTTGGCAGTATTTGCAATATATATAATTAGCATCACAGATTATTTGCCAAAACCCTGCCCCCCCCCCCCCCCTGGAAGCTTCTGGCACCCCCTAGGGGGACGCGCCCCCAGTTTAAGAACCACTGCTCAAAGGGAAACTCTGATAGGCCCTAGGCTACCTGAGAATATTATTAGTTGCCACCCTTCACTTTGAAAATCTACGACCCTATCATATCATTACCAAACTGTGAACTTTACTTATGCCCTTTTCAGGCATTTTCATACAACTTCCCGGAGTCTTTTCAAGTTGTTAGCCATCACAAACATAGCCTATTGATTCGTGGTTTGTCTGTTGTCGTATAATTCTATGGGACTTGGCTTTTATGAGTAGGCTATTATTCCCAGACCTCTTACAGATTGAAAGGACTCATTGTACTGTTGAATAGATGTATTGATGTTCCCTTGTGCTTTGAAGGATTGAAGAAGTTGCGGATTGTAGGCTATACTTATGATGCAGATAGGAGAAGGATATACAGGTATCGCTAGTGTAGAAACCACAGGTGTTTTCAATATAAAGCCAAGCTATGTAGGTTATGCAAGTGTTAAATTGTGAAGACTGATTTATGCAGACAGATTGAAAGGCTGTAAAGTGTAAATATGTTGTGTGTACAATCTTTGATAATTTCTGTTGGCCTATGATATTGACCTAAAAAGATAATGGTGATTCGTGTGTATGTGTATTTAGAGGCTCGTGATGTTGTAGTTATATATATATATGGTTCATTATACTTCATGTTGACAGTATTGATATGTATATTTTCTGAATGGTTGACTACTTGTATTATCAGGTCTATTTTAGTAATAATATTAACTCAGAATAGTTATTGTACGGTACGCTTGCCTATCCAATAGCCTACCTTCCTCATTATTTAAAGGAAAAAAAAAGTTAAATTTGATGTCTGTATTGTTATGAATTAAATTGATGTTAGGCCAATATTGTATTGTATTGTAATTATTAGTCTACCAGAATGTGGTCTTGTAACATTTGAGTGTTAGACTAGGTTAGTTATAATGTGTTTTGTAGGGGAATATTATAATGTTTTCTTGTATGTAGAATAGTGGAGGTATAGTGTGTAGCCTAGTGTTAATAGTGGGTTTTTCTAGTTTAACCAATATTGTAGGGTATTATATAAGTTTAATGTTTTAATGTAGCCTAGTGTGTGTGTGTGTGTGTGTGTGTGAGCGTGGTGAGGATGTGATGTGTGTGTACATGAGTGTGAGCGTATGGCTAACACATACAGCGTAGGAACTGGTTTTCATATGACACTTGGAAGGGAAGAGGGAGGGTAAGGTAAGGGAGGAGGAGATTGTTCAGGTAGTGGGAGGGTAACTAACACTCTGTTGGTACTATTGTTAGGCTACTCTTGTATGTATGTATGTACGTACCATTGCATTAGTCAACTACACTCCATTCTTTAATATTATAGGGTTTACAGTATACTGGTACCGGTATATATATATATATATTTTTTTTTTACGTAGCGAAAACGTACCGACCCATTCACTTCATATCTTGGATTTTGGGGTAAATATTATGTAATCCAAGACATATTTCACCAACAATTTAAATAGCCTCTTCTAGGTACGGTAGGCTACTTAGACCATCTTAGGTCAGACTAGGCTATTTAGAAGAAGAGAATCAGTGCATTTTTGGCCTGAATAAGAGAATAAATTTAACACAGATATAATACACACAGGCTACATACAATATACAGTTTCAGAACACAACAAACTATTTATAATCATCATGGTTACTATTACAATACCATATTTATACAGTGATGACAACCTAGACTACATTAACTAACTAACTAATTATTCATCACACACACACACTAACTAACTAACTAACTAACTAACTATTCATCACATACACAAACTACCCAACTAACTAACTAACTATTCATCACATACACACTAACTAACTAACTATGCATCACACACACACTAACTATTCACCACACATACAACCAGATATCTCCCTCCACTACCCACCACAAGTCATCCATATCCATAGCCTAACCACCGCAGGGGAAATTGCTATAATAAGACTATCAGAAACTCCTCCCCTCCCCCACCCCCGCTCTCCATCTCTGTCTATAGCAGCAGTGGTCATAGTCATATAGTAGGCCTAGTCTCTATACATAGCATATTGTTTTTGCAGTATCAAAAAATTAAACAATTCTTAGTTATCCACTCCTCTCTCCCTTGTCGTCTCTTATGTCGAAATATTGGGAAATGAATTGTTAGTGAAGCAATCAGTTATGTTGGTCAGTAATTAATCACAGTCCCAGAGGCATCTGACTCAGGCTATACTGGTAGCCTACTCCATCATAGCAGAGATCGTCTGTGTAAATTAATCAAGCCATTCTCACTAGGCTATCTACTGTAGCTAGTAGCCTACGTATAAGCCCAGGTTCTCACAAGTATTTTAAGGTGAATTCCAACAAGTCCCAGCTAATGGTTGGTTGGTTGGTGTGATTTATTGGAATCCCATTCATTATCCATAGGCTAAGTCATCCTACTACTTTATTGCTTACAACTAATAATACTGGATGCTGCTAGGATGTAAATTATATCCTTTCTATGTTGGTTGGTTGGTTGGTTGGTTGAGTTCTGCGTCAGCTCTTGATTAAATTTTATTCCCCTTATTTTTGAATCGGTTTGAAAATGTCAAGGGTGGTGTTGGAGCCGCTTGCCACCACAGCTACCATTAGGCTACCATATATAGGCTACTTCTCACTAGGCCTACCATATATTCTTCTCACTAGGCTACCGCTGGCAAATGATGGAAGGGGAAGGGAAGAAGAATAGGAGGAGGAGGAGGAGGAAGAAGAAGAGGAAGTGAGAAAAGCTGTAATGGCAGGAAGGAAAGGGAAGAAGAGGAGGAGGAGGAGGAGGAGGAGGAGGAGGAAAAAGAGTGAGAAGAGCTGTGTGGCAGGAAAGTAGGAGAAGGAATGAATTATACACACTTATGAAGAGAGATTACATTAGTTCAGAGAGAGAGAATTATAATTATTATGTTGCTATGGAAGTGAGAATGGATGAGAGATGATAGTGTGTGTGTGTGTGTGTGTGTGTGAAGTTTTGGTGCAGGAGGGTATAATTCAGAGAGAAGTTAGGAAGGATTAGGCTGGAATAGAGAGAATAAATTAGGGCCTAGCTAGGGTTTGAGAGAGAGAGAGAGAGAGAGAGAGAGAGAGAGAGAGAGAGAGAGAGAGAGAGAGGAGAGAGATTGTTACTATGGTGAGAGGTTTCGTTGGATGGGATGAAGGTGAATACAGGAGTAGAAATTGATTGAATTGAGAGAGGAGGAAGAAAGGATCTGAGTAGGTAGGTAGGTAGAGAGGAGGGAGGGGAGTAGGTAGGTAGGTAGATGGAGAGGAGGGAGGGTAGGTAGGGAATAGGGGACAGGCTTTCTACCCTCCCCAAGCCCTGTCTATTTATTCCCGCACCCCCCAAACACCCCCCTCCCCAAAGCCTGTCCCCAACTCCCGCACCCCCTTAAGGGAGAAATTGGAATGGAGGGGGTAATTTATTTTATTTGTTTTATTTCTTTGTTTGTAAATTGGATGCTTCTGATTCCTCCCAACTAATAATATGTCACGAAACAGACTGTCAACTTCAAGTGTAACTAATGCACCCGTAATAATAATAATAATATTAATAATAGTGATAATAATAATAATAATCATAGTGATAATAGTAATAATAATAACAATAGTGATATAATAATAAAAATAACAATAGTGATAATAATAATAATAATAATAATAGCAATAATAATAATAACAACAATAATAATAGTAATAATGATAATAATAATAATAATAATAATAATAATAATGATAGTAATAATATTAAAATAGAGTTTTTTCTCATTTTTCTGTACGGTACCGGTAGCCAATATTTAATTAATAAAGTCATGTTCTTATTTTATTTATTATAAAATGGGGAGTCTTTTATTTTTTGTTGTATATATATATTTAATAGATGGAAGGATTATACTGTTACTGCACTCTATAATAATTTGGCAATAATGTGTTTCAGTCTGGAACCAAAAACAAAAAAAATATTAAAAAAAAATCAGAGCTTCATGATATTGTATGCATTTTTTTTTTTTTTTTTTTTTTTTTGTAATTTCTTGACGTTTATTTATTTAGTTTTCATTTCGTGGTCATAGATGCATAATAATTATTTCGTTTCTCTCTCTCTCTCTCTCTCTCTCTCTCTTCTCTCTCTCTCTCTCTCTCTCTCTCTCTCTCTCTCCTCTCTCTCTCTCTCTCTCTCTCTCTCTCCTCTCTCTCTCTCTCTCCATGGACCAGAAGAGTGAGTGAGTGAAGTGAAGTGAAATAGGGATGAGGTTTTTAGTAGAGAGTGTGTATAGCCTAGGTAGGTAGGTCAGTGTGGAGTGTCAAATCAATAACAACACATGACTACAGGTGGACAGAGTGGGTTGGGGGGGGGGTGAAAAGGGGGGGGTTGGTGTGGGTGTGTGGAGGAAAGGGGGGTTGGTTGGTAGGATGTGCTTGATTGGGTGGAAGGGTGGGGTTGGTGGGTGGAAGGGTGGGTTGGTGGATTGGTTATTGTGAGTTGGGGATGGTTGGAGGTAGTTAGGTAGGTAGAATGGGTGGATAAGGTGGGTAGATAGAATGGGTGGGATAAGGTAGGTAGGTAGGTAGGCTGTGTGAAACGAGAGGTGTGGAGTGGGTGTTGAGAATGAACTGAAGTGTGAGTGTGTGTGAACGATGAAGAGGGAACTATCTGATTCTATAGGAAGAGGTGAGAGGTGAGTGTAAATATTGATGTCAAGAATTGGTGAAAGGTTAGTTAGTTAGTTGGTTGGTTAGTTGGTGTTTGGAAGATAGGAAGGAGAGGCAGAACACAATGAGAGAGAGAGGTAGAGAGAGAGAGAGAGAGAGAGAGAGAGAGAGGAGGAGGGAGGGAAGAGAAGTGGGGAGTGAATAGGATGGGTGGTGGGTGGGTGGGTGGATGGATGGGTGGGGCCTCATTCCCCTTCGACTTCCTCTCTCTGGGACACGGAGTAAGAGGCCGATATTATTGGTTGAATATTGAAATTCCAGAGGGTTTTTTCAGATTACGCCCGCGTCACACTATTGGTTTTAGTCCACTAGACAAGACTAC
>JAWZYT010003153.1:0-2500 GCA_034508575.1 Petrolisthes manimaculis | reverse complement strand
CTTCCTCTTCCTCTTCCTCTTCCTCTTCCTCTTCCTCTTCCTCTTCTCTTCCTCTTCCTCTTCCTCCTCCCTCCTCCTCCTCCTCCTCCTCCTCCTCCTCCTCCTCCTCCTCCTCCTCTTCCATTCTGTTCACTCATGTTATTTTGGACTCGACCACAATATTGACTGTGTATGTCTTTCCCTTTAGGTATTAATTAGCCTGTGACACGCTCTCTATCTTCCCTCTTAATTAATATACATAAAAAGTTCCCCAGGGCTTCAGTGATGTTCTTGAGGCTGGATGGAGTCTTGAAAACTTTTTATTTTGCACCTAATTTGACTCTTAAGACATTAATGCTTAAGTACTGATGAGATGGTGGCTTCTTATTTAATGCCTTACTACACTACAGTACTAACCATTCCTATGAAGTAATTGTGTTAAATTTATATTGTATTTTATTCCCACATATGATCTGATGTATGTCATGTATAGTATAAGTAGAGGGGTGTATAGTAGAGCATAGTGTTGATGTCTGGTACTATAGAACAATAATATTGGACTGTATTGTCTCTGCCTCTGGTTAGTTAGTTAGTCTGGCTGCCTTGGCCTTCTCCACACTGGCTGTTGGAACGTAAACACAGCTGCCCCTTCGGTTGTAAACTAGTTACCCGGTAATTGACAGCCATTTGAGCAGGACACCCAACTATGTAGCCTCACTCATGGCATCAGGATAGACTAACATTTACACCAATGGTAAATGATATACAGTTTATATATATATAATACATATCGTATATCTTTGAGACTCTACTTGACTGTGGGGGGTGGAGGGATATAACTTCCCATGGGAAACGAAGGATGGTGAGGAGTTGATGGAATGGTGTAAAGGACAGGGAGGGAGAGAAGGGATACATAGAGAGGGACACGAAATTGCGAGAGGGAGGGAGGGAGGTTAGGCTTATTGTATGTGACAACGAGGAGAGGAGAGGAGAGGAAACTGCCAGAGAGAGAGTTAGAGCTGAGCATGGAGAGAGAGAGAGAGAGAGAGAGAGAGAGAGAGAGAGAGAGAGGAGAGAGAGAGAGAGCTCAACTCACGCTCCATTACAACCATTGTCCTCCCGACTAAACCCCTGCTATTGATCTCAGCCTCTGTCTCACCACCTCACACGCTTGTTAAATGATCAAACCAATTAATAAAGAAAGGCGACAGTGTGTGTGTGTGTGTGTGTATGTGTGTGTGTAATGATGTCCTTTTGCCCAGCGTTTGTTATTGTGTCTTCGGTAGCCTATTTGTGTGTGTGTGTGTGTAATGATGTCCTTTTGCCCAGCGTTTGTTATTGTGTCTTGGGTAGTAGCCTATTTGTGTGGTTGGCAAGAATATTCATAAGTGTTAGTGTAGACGATGGTGTGGTACCGTATATAAAGGCTATAATATTATACAGTTTACCGTTACGATGACTACTGTATATATGTAAACAAACACACAGAGTCATTGTATACGTATACCACACCAACGTCAACACAATACAACAACAACACAATACAACACAACAAAACACAACACAACACAACAACAAAACACAACAACACAACATAACACAACACAACACAACACAACACAACACAACACAACACATCAAAATGTTATTGGTCTAAGTAGATAATGGGTTAGAATAAAAATGATATAGCCTACTGGTGATGTGATTATGTTGTTGTTGTTGTTGTAGGTTGTATAATTATGTTGTATGGTAAAAGTGTAAATTTATTCATGTCAGTAAAAGGTTGAGTCTCCTTTATTAATTAATTACCGTAGCTTATTAAAGGCCGTTTAAACACTCCCTGATGACATTGTTAACAAAAAAAAAAAATAATAATAATAATAATAATAAGTTTATCATCAAAGAGCTTTTCTTAATTTGCTTTCTTTTTTTCTTTTTTTTCCTTATTATTATTATTATTATTATTATTACCACTATTATTATTATTATTATTATTACTATTATTACTTTTATTATTATTATTATTATAAAGTGATGAAAAGTACAAGTATATAGTCGTGTTATAACATTAATTAAGTATCTGCTGTCTGTTTATTAATACAACTGTTATGGCTTTGGCTAGAGTGATGTAATAATATTGCAATAATAACGTATTGTAATGGTTCATGTTGATGGTAATAATGCTGTGATGCTATGAATGTTTTATACCCTAATAATAATAATAATAATAATAATAACAACAACAGCAGCATTGTATAGCCCAGTGTGTGTGTGTGTGTGTGTGTGTGTGTGTGTGTGTGATCAGTGGTAGTGGTGATGGTGTCATGTTCACACTGTTATTATGCCCATCTCTCTCTCTCTCTCTCTCTCTCTCTCTCTCTCTCTCTCTCTCTCTCTCTCTCTCTCTCTCTCTCTCTCTCTCTCTCTTATTTTATTTCCATAGATAATTTTTACTGGAGGGAAATAAGCAGTAGAGTTTTCAGATGAAGAAGAAAGAATGAGGTTTAGGAAAGTTAGTGAG
>JAWZYT010003152.1:25000-37500 GCA_034508575.1 Petrolisthes manimaculis | reverse complement strand
GGACTGTAACTTCTCTCACTCACTCACCTTAACACTGAGTACCTGTTCTAAATCCTCCAAAACCCGGACGTGTGATCAGCATTGCAGCCAGTGGACTGTAATTTCTCTAGCTCAGTCACCTTAACACTGAGTACCTGTTCTACATCCCTCCAAAACCCGGACGTGTGATCAGCATTGCAGCCAGTGGACTGTAACTTCTCTCACTCACTCACTGTAAAGGGAAGTCGAGCTGTATAGCCTGTTTCCTCTTCCCATGAAACCAGGCAAGTCTGAACAAGGTGATAGTAAGGAACCGTGGATTGAGATAAACACAAATAAACAAACGGAGTTGAGTATATTCTTTGTTTCCCGGAATTACTCTTCACACACATAAAATATGTACAACAAATAGCCCAGAGCAACCAATGATCACGGTAATGCTCTTAATACTAGGGAATTGACCCCAAGTCCACTACACAATAAATATCACAGCAATCGGAGAGCTCAGGTAGCCAGCGAGGAGAGCAGCTTTCTTGGTGTGATGCTGAGAGTGCTCTGCCGACTGAAGGTAAGTGGAGTCCTGTAGTAAACTCGGTTGGGCTTCAGAAGGAGATGAAACGGGACACTGAGGCTTCAATAAATCTTGTAGTAGACGAGTCGAGCATTTCTTCGGACTCATCCGACTACCAATCAGCACCCCAATAGTCCGGAGAAGTAAAGTGGTGTTTCGCCCTCACATTAGCATTTTTTTTACCTGAAAATTGATTTTTTTCTAGAACAGTGTTGACATGTACAAATCGCTTCTGAGACCCAAAAAACTCGATTTTTCGGTGTTTTTAGGCTAAATTTGGGATATAAACGGGTATCGAAGATGCATGCACAAATCGACTTTTTGGGCCCAAAAAACGTGTTTTAACAGGCAGGCAGGCAGGTAGGGAGGCAGGCAGGCAGGCAGGTAGGTAGGCAGGCAGGCAGGCAGGTAGGCAGGCAGGCAGGCAGGTAGGGAGGCAGGCAGGCAGGCAGGCAGGCAGACAGGCAGGTAGGGAGGCAGGCAGGCAGGTAGGCAAGCAGACAGGAAGGGAGGCTGGCAGGCAGGTAGGCAGGCAGGCAGGGAAATCTGACTTATATAGGGATGAACTGAACCAATTTTCTATCCCGTTTCTACCACTAAAGAAAACGTGTTTATTAACATACACCATGCTATTATATATTAGATATATAGATTATAAATTATTCATTATTATTATTATTATTACTACTATTATTACCTGTATTATTATTATTATTATTATTAGTAGTAGTAGTAGTAGTAGTAGTAGTAGTAGTAGTAGTAGTAGTATTGCCAATTCAGGCTTTTGTTCTGGCTATACTTACGACTCTCTCTCTCTCTTTCTCTCTCACACACACATGTAAACAAAGAAACATTTGCAATGAAATGAAATGAAAATAATGCCCTTGAAAACGAATAATGTGTACTAAAAGTGAAATAGTAGTATTAAAAATCCTGTAGATTAAAGTGAAGTATAAAGGTGTGCAATATAGTAGATGAAAATTGAAAATGACTCGAATGTGTAAATGCAGTGTTGCCATGGTGTTGTAGCCACCACTAGCCACCTCTAGCCCAAGTGTGAAGGGTAGAAGCAGTGTTACCAATGTTTTGTAGCCAAGTTTTGTAGCCCCAAGGTGAGTTGTGATTGGCTAAAATGGGGGTGTTGGCGATTTTTGTCGACTATATATAAGGTCGTAAGCCGCCGGGGTGGTTGGTGGGGTGGGGGAGGGTAAAACAAGGGCTTGGGGGGGCCATTTTTTGGATTTAGAGGCGAAATAAAAAAATTTTTGGGCTTCTTCTCGACAGCCTAACCAAACCAAGCCTTATTTAACCTAACCTCTTCCTATTAGAATTAGTAGTAGTAGTATTAGTAGTAGTAGTAATATTAGTAGTAATAGTAATATTACATAACCTAACCTAGACCACAGTAGACTACCAGGACCTAACCGGGGCAGACTACCAGGACCTAACCGGGGCAGACTACCGGGACCTAACCGGGGCAGACTACCGGGACCTAACCTAACATAACACAACCGGGACAGACTACCGGGACCTAACCGGGGCAGACTACCGGGACCTAACCTAACATAACAGGACCGGGACAGACTACCGGGACCTAACCGGGGCAGACTACCGGGACCTAACCTAACATAACAGGACCGGGACAGACTACCGGGACCTAACCGGGGCAGACTACCGGGACCTAACCTAACATAACAGGACCGGGACAGACTACCGGGACCTAACCGGGGCAGACTACCGGGACCTAACCTAACATAACAGGACCGGGACAGACTACCGGGACCTAACCGGGGCACACTACCGGGACCTAACCTAACATAGCCTAACCGGGGCAGACTACCGGGACCTAACCTAACATAGCCTAACCGGGGCAGACTACCGGGACCTAACCTAACATAGCCTAACCGGGGCAGACTACTAGGACCTAACCTAACCTAACCTAACCTAACCTAACCTAACCTAACCTAACCTACCGAGACCTAACCGGGGCAGACTACCGGGACCTAACCTAACATAACAGAACCGGGACAGACTACCGGGACCTAACCGGGGCAGACTACCGGGACCTAACCTAACATAACAGAACCGGGACAGACTACCGGGACCTAACCGGGGCAGACTACCGGGACCTAACCTAACATAACAGAACCGGGACAGACTACCGGGACCTAACCGGGGCAAACTACCGGGACCTAACCTAACATAACACAACCGGGACAGACTACCGGGACCTAACCGGGGCAGACTACCGGGACCTAACCTAACATAACAGGACCGGGACAGACTACCGGGACCTAACCGGGGCAGACTACCGGGACCTAACCTAACATAACAGAACCGGGACAGACTACCGGGACCTAACCGGGGCAGACTACCGGGACCTAACCTAACATAACAGAACCGGGACAGACTACCGGGACCTAACCGGGGCAGACTACCGGGACCTAACCGGGGCAGACTACCGGGACCTAACCTAACATAACAGGACCGGGACAGACTACCGGGACCTAACCGGGGCAAACTACCGGGACCTAACCTAACATAACAGAACCGGGACAGACTACCGGGACCTAACCGGGGCAAACTACCGGGACCTAACCTAACATAGCCTAACCGGGGCAGACTACCGGGACCTAACCTAACATAGCCTAACCGGGGCAGACTACCAGGACCTAACCTAACCTAACCTAACCTAACCTAACCTAACCTAACCTAACCTACCGAGACCTAACCGGGGCAGACTACCGGGACCTAACCTAACATAACAGAACCGGGACAGACTACCGGGACCTAACCGGGGCAGACTACCGGGACCTAACCTAACATAACAGAACCGGGACAGACTACCGGGACCTAACCGGGGCAGACTACCGGGACCTAACCTAACATAACAGAACCGGGACAGACTACCGGGACCTAACCTAACATAGCCTAACCGGGGCATACTAACCTAACCTAACCTAACCTAACCTAACCTAACCTAACCTAACCTAACCTAACCTAACCTACCGAGACCTAACCGGGGCAAACTACCGGGACCTAACCTAACATAGCCTAACCGGGGCAGACTACCGGGACCTAACCGGGGCAGACTACCGGGACCTAACCTAACATAACAGAACCGGGACAGACTACCGGGACCTAACCGGGGCAGACTACCGGGACCTAACCTAACATAACAGAACCGGGACAGACTACCGGGACCTAACCGGGGCAAACTACCGGGACCTAACCTAACATAGCCTAACCGGGGCAGACTACCGGGACCTAACCTAACATAGCCTAACCGGGGCATACTACCGGGACCTAGCCGGGGCAGACTACCGGGACCTAACCTAACATAGCCTAACCGGGGCATACTAACCTAACCTAACCTAACCTAACCTAACCTAACCTAACCTAACCTAACCTAACCTAACCTAACCTAACCTAACCTAACCTAACCTAACCTAACCTAACCTAACCTAACCTAACCTAACCTAACCTAACCTACCGAGACCTAACCGGGGCAAACTACCGGGACCTAACCTAACATAGCCTAACCGGGGCAGACTACCGGGACCTAACCGGGGCAGACTACCGGGACCTAACCTAACATAACAGAACCGGGACAGACTACCGGGACCTAACCGGGGCAGACTACCGGGACCTAACCTAACATAACAGAACCGGGACAGACTACCGGGACCTAACCGGGGCAGACTACCGGGACCTAACCTAACATAACAGTACCGGGACAGACTACCGGGACCTAACCGGGGCAAACTACCGGGACCTAACCTAACATAACAGGACCGGGACAGACTACCGGGACCTAACCGGGGCAGACTACCGGGACCTAACCTAACATAACAGGACCGGGACAGACTACCGGGACCTAACCGGGGCAGACTACCGGGACCTAACCTAACATAACAGAACCGGGACAGACTACCGGGACCTAACCGGGGCAGACTACCGGGACCTAACCTAACATAACAGAACCGGGACAGACTACCGGGACCTAACCTAACATAGCCTAACCGGGGCATACTAACCTAACCTAACCTAACCTAACCTAACCTAACCTAACCTAACCTAACCTAACCTAACCTAACCTAACCTAACCTAACCTAACTTAACCTAACCTAACCTAACCTAACCTAACCTAACCTAACCTAACCTAACCTAACCTAACCTAACCTAACCTAACCTAACCTAACCTAACCTAACCTAACCTAACCTAGCCCCAAGGTGAGTTGTGATTGGCTAAAATGGGGGTGTTGGCGATTTTTGTCGACTATATATAAGGTCGTAAGCCGCCGGGGTGGTTGGTGGGGTGGGGGAGGGTAAAACAAGGGCTTGGGGGGGCCATTTTTTGGATTTAGAGGCGAAATACAAAAAATTTTGGGCTTCTTCTCGACAGCCTAACCAAACCAAGCCTTATTTAACCTAACCTCTTCCTATTATAATTAGTAGTAGTAGTAGTAATATTAGTAGTAGTAGTAATATTACCTAACCTAACCTAGACCACAGCAGACTACCAGGACCTAACCGGGGCAGACTACCGGGACCTAACCGGGGCAGACTACCGGGACCTAACCTAACATAACAGGACCGGGACAGACTACCGGGACCTAACCGGGGCAGACTACCGGGACCTAACCTAACATAACAGGACCGGGACAGACTACCGGGACCTAACCGGGGCAGACTACCGGGACCTAACCTAACATAACAGGACCGGGACAGACTACCGGGACCTAACCGGGGCAGACTACCGGGACCTAACCTAACATAACAGAACCGGGACAGACTACCGGGACCTAACCGGGGCAGACTACCGGGACCTAACCTAACATAACAGAACCGGGACAGACTACCGGGACCTAACCGGGGCAGACTACCGGGACCTAACCTAACCTAACCTAACCTAACCTAACCTAACCTACCGAGACCTAACCGGGGCAGACTACCGGGACCTAACCTAACATAACAGAACCGGGACAGACTACCGGGACCTAACCGGGGCACACTACCGGGACCTAACCTAACATAACAGAACCGGGACAGACTACCGGGACCTAACCGGGGCAAACTACCGGGACCTAACCTAACATAGCCTAACCGGGGCAGACTACCGGGACCTAACCTAACATAACAGAACCGGGACAGACTACCGGGACCTAACCGGGGCAGACTACCGGGACCTAACCTAACATAACAGAACCGGGACAGACTACCGGGACCTAACCGGGGCAGACTACCGGGACCTAACCTAACATAACAGAAACGGGACAGACTACCGGGACCTAACCGGGGCAAACTACCGGGACCTAACCTAACATAGCCTAACCGGGGCAGACTACCGGGACCTAACCTAACATAGCCTAACCGGGGCATACTACCAGGACCTAACCTAACCTAACCTAACCTAACCTAACCTAACCTAACCTAACCTACCAGGACCTAACCGGGGCAGACTACCGGGACCTAACCGGGGCAGACTACCGGGACCTAACCTAACATAACAGGACCGGGACAGACTACCGGGACCTAACCGGGGCAGACTACCGGGACCTAACCTAACATAACAGGACCGGGACAGACTACCGGGACCTAACCGGGGCAGACTACCGGGACCTAACCTAACATAACAGGACCGGGACAGACTACCGGGACCTAACCGGGGCACACTACCGGGACCTAACCTAACATAGCCTAACCGGGGCAGACTACCGGGACCTAACCTAACATAGCCTAACCGGGGCAGACTACCGGGACCTAACCTAACATAGCCTAACCGGGGCAGACTACTAGGACCTAACCTAACCTAACCTAACCTAACCTAACCTAACCTAACCTACCGAGACCTAACCGGGGCAGACTACCGGGACCTAACCTAACATAACAGAACCGGGACAGACTACCGGGACCTAACCGGGGCAGACTACCGGGACCTAACCTAACATAACAGAACCGGGACAGACTACCGGGACCTAACCGGGGCAGACTACCGGGACCTAACCTAACATAACAGAACCGGGACAGACTACCGGGACCTAACCGGGGCAAACTACCGGGACCTAACCTAACATAGCCTAACCGGGGCAGACTACCGGGACCTAACCTAACATAGCCTAACCGGGGCATACTACCGGGACCTAACCGGGGCATACTAACCTAACCTAACCTAACCTAACCTAACCTAACCTAACCTAACCTAACCTAACCTAACCTAACCTAACCTAACCTAACCTACCGAGACCTAACCGGGGCAAACTACCGGGACCTAACCTAACATAGCCTAACCGGGGCAGACTACCGGGACCTAACCGGGGCAGACTACCGGGACCTAACCTAACATAACAGAACCGGGACAGACTACCGGGACCTAACCGGGGCAGACTACCGGGACCTAACCTAACATAACAGAACCGGGACAGACTACCGGGACCTAACCTAACATAGCCTAACCGGGGCATACTAACCTAACCTAACCTAACCTAACCTAACCTAACCTAACCTAACCTAACCTAACCTAACCTAACCTAACCTAACCTACCGAGACCTAACCGGGGCAAACTACCGGGACCTAACCTAACATAGCCTAACCGGGGCAGACTACCGGGACCTAACCGGGGCAGACTACCGGGACCTAACCTAACATAACAGAACCGGGACAGACTACCGGGACCTAACCGGGGCAGACTACCGGGACCTAACCTAACATAACAGAACCGGGACAGACTACCGGGACCTAACCGGGGCAGACTACCGGGACCTAACCTAACATAACAGAACCGGGACAGACTACCGGGACCTAACCGGGGCAGACTACCGGGACCTAACCTAACATAACAGAACCGGGACAGACTACCGGGACCTAACCGGGGCAAACTACCGGGACCTAACCTAACATAGCCTAACCGGGGCAGACTACCGGGACCTAACCTAACATAGCCTAACCGGGGCATACTACCGGGACCTAACCGGGGCAGACTACCGGGACCTAACCTAACATAGCCTAACCGGGGCATACTAACCTAACCTAACCTAACCTAACCTAACCTAACCTAACCTAACCTAACCTAACCTAACCTACCGAGACCTAACCGGGGCAAACTACCGGGACCTAACCTAACATAGCCTAACCGGGGCAGACTACCGGGACCTAACCGGGGCAGACTACCGGGACCTAACCTAACATAACAGAACCGGGACAGACTACCGGGACCTAACCGGGGCAGACTACCGGGACCTAACCTAACATAACAGAACCGGGACAGACTACCGGGACCTAACCTAACATAGCCTAACCGGGGCATACTAACCTAACCTAACCTAACCTAACCTAACCTAACCTAACCTAACCTAACCTAACCTAACCTAACCTAACCTACCGAGACCTAACCGGGGCAAACTACCGGGACCTAACCTAACATAGCCTAACCGGGGCAGACTACCGGGACCTAACCGGGGCAGACTACCGGGACCTAACCTAACATAACAGAACCGGGACAGACTACCGGGACCTAACCGGGGCAGACTACCGGGACCTAACCTAACATAACAGAACCGGGACAGACTACCGGGACCTAACCGGGGCAGACTACCGGGACCTAACCTAACATAACAGAACCGGGACAGACTACCGGGACCTAACCGGGGCAGACTACCGGGACCTAACCTAACATAACAGAACCGGGACAGACTACCGGGACCTAACCGGGGCAAACTACCGGGACCTAACCTAACATAGCCTAACCGGGGCAGACTACCGGGACCTAACCTAACATAGCCTAACCGGGGCATACTACCGGGACCTAACCTAACCTAACCTAACCTAACCTAACCTAACCTAACCTACCGAGACCTAACCGGGGCAGACTACCGGGACCTAACCTAACATAACAGGACCGGGACAGACTACCGGGACCTAACCGGGGCAGACTACCGGGACCTAACCTAACATAACAGGACCGGGACAGACTACCGGGACCTAACCGGGGCAGACTACCGGGACCTAACCTAACATAACAGGACCGGGACAGACTACCGGGACCTAACCTAACATAACAGAACCGGGACAGACTACCGGGACCTAACCGGGGCAGACTACCGGGACCTAACCTAACATAACAGAACCGGGACAGACTACCGGGACCTAACCGGGGCAGACTACCGGGACGTAACCTAACATAACAGAACCGGGACAGACTACCGGGACCTATCCGGGGCAGACTACCGGGACCTAACCTAACATAACAGAACCGGGACAGACTACCGGGACCTAACCGGGGCAAACTACCGGGACCTAACCTAACATAGCCTAACCGGGGCAGACTACCGGGACCTAACCTAACATAGCCTAACCGGGGCATACTACCGGGACCTAACCTAGCCTAACCTAACCTAACCTAACCTAACCTAACCTACCGAGACCTAACCGGGGCAGACTACCGGGACCTAACCTAACATAACAGGACCGGGACAGACTACCGGGACCTAACCGGGGCAGACTACCGGGACCTAACCTAACATAACAGGACCGGGACAGACTACCGGGACCTAACCGGGGCAGACTACCGGGACCTAACCTAACATAACAGGACCGGGACAGACTACCGGGACCTAACCTAACATAACAGAACCGGGACAGACTACCGGGACCTAACCGGGGCAGACTACCGGGACCTAACCTAACATAACAGAACCGGGACAGACTACCGGGACCTAACCGGGGCAGACTACCGGGACGTAACCTAACATAACAGAACCGGGACAGACTACCGGGACCTAACCGGGGCAGACTACCGGGACCTAACCTAACATAACAGAACCGGGACAGACTACCGGGACCTAACCGGGGCAAACTACCGGGACCTAACCTAACATAGCCTAACCGGGGCAGACTACCGGGACCTAACCTAACATAGCCTAACCGGGGCATACTACCGGGACCTAACCGGGGCATACTAACCTAACCTAACCTAACCTAACCTAACCTAACCTAACCTAACCTAACCTAACCTAACCTAACCTAACCTAACCTAACCTAACCTACCGAGACCTAACCGGGGCAAACTACCGGGACCTAACCTAACATAGCCTAACCGGGGCAGACTACCGGGACCTAACCGGGGCAGACTACCGGGACCTAACCTAACATAACAGAACCGGGACAGACTACCGGGACCTAACCGGGGCAGACTACCGGGACCTAACCTAACATAACAGAACCGGGACAGACTACCGGGACCTAACCTAACATAGCCTAACCGGGGCATACTAACCTAACCTAACCTAACCTAACCTAACCTAACCTAACCTAACCTAACCTAACCTAACCTAACCTAACCTACCGAGACCTAACCGGGGCAAACTACCGGGACCTAACCTAACATAGCCTAACCGGGGCAGACTACCGGGACCTAACCGGGGCAGACTACCGGGACCTAACCTAACATAACAGAACCGGGACAGACTACCGGGACCTAACCGGGGCAGACTACCGGGACCTAACCTAACATAACAGAACCGGGACAGACTACCGGGACCTAACCGGGGCAGACTACCGGGACCTAACCTAACATAACAGAACCGGGACAGACTACCGGGACCTAACCGGGGCAGACTACCGGGACCTAACCTAACATAACAGAACCGGGACAGACTACCGGGACCTAACCGGGGCAAACTACCGGGACCTAACCTAACATAGCCTAACCGGGGCAGACTACCGGGACCTAACCTAACATAGCCTAACCGGGGCATACTACCGGGACCTAACCGGGGCAGACTACCGGGACCTAACCTAACATAGCCTAACCGGGGCATACTAACCTAACCTAACCTAACCTAACCTAACCTAACCTAACCTAACCTAACCTAACCTAACCTAACCTAACCTAACCTAACCTAACCTAACCTAACCTAACCTAACCTAACCTAACCTAACCTAACCTAACCTAACCTAACCTAACCTAACCTAACCTAACCTAACCTAACCTAACCTACCGAGACCTAACCGGGGCAAACTACCGGGACCTAACCTAACATAGCCTAACCGGGGCAGACTACCGGGACCTAACCGGGGCAGACTACCGGGACCTAACCTAACATAACAGAACCGGGACAGACTACCGGGACCTAACCGGGGCAGACTACCGGGACCTAACCTAACATAACAGAACCGGGACAGACTACCGGGACCTAACCGGGGCAGACTACCGGGACCTAACCTAACATAGCCTAACCGTGGTATACTACCGGGACCTAACCTAACCTAACCTAACCCTTAACCTAACCTAACCTAACCTAACCTAACCCAACCCAACCTAACCTAACCTAACCTAACCTAACCTAACCTAACCTAACCCTTAACCTAACCTAACCTAACCTAACCTAACCTAACCCAACCTAACCTAACCTAACCTAACCTAACCTAACCTAACCTAACCCAACCCAACCTAACCTAACCTAACCTAACCTAACCTAACCTAACCTAACCTAACCTAACCCTTAACCTAACCTAACCTAACCCCTAACCTGCTGCCCCGCTGCCCCGCCCCACTGCCCTGCCCCACTGCCCCGCCGCCACCCGGCTGTCACCCCGCTGCCCCGCTGCCCTGCCGCCCCGCTGCCCCGCCACCCCGCTGCCCCGCCACCCTGCCCCACTGCCCCGCTGCCCCGACGCCCCGCTGCCCGGCTGTCCAGCCCCGCCGCCCCACTGCCCCGCCCCGCTGCCCCGCCGCCCCGCCCCGCAACTGCCCCACTGCCCCGCCCCGCTGCCCCGCCGCCCCGCTGCCCCGACGCCCCGCTGCCCTGACGCCCCGCTGCCCCGCCGCCCCGCCCCGCAACTGCCCCACTGCCCCGCCCCGCCGCCCCGACGCCCCGCTGCCCCGCCACCCCGCCCCGCTGCCCCGACACCCTGCTGCCCCGCTGTCAAGGCCCGCCGCCCCGCTGCCCCGCCCCGCTGCCCCGCATCCCGCTGCCCCGCCGCCCCGCTGCCCCGCCCCGCTGCCCCGATGCCCTGCCGCCCCGCTGCCACGCCGCCCCGCTGCCCCGCCCCGCAACTGCCCTGCCGCCCCGCTGCCCCTAACCTAACCTAACCTAACCTAACCTAACCCAACCTAACCTAACCTAACCTAACCTAACCCTTAACCTAACCTAACCTAACCCTTAACCTAACCTAACCTAACCTAACCTAACCTAACCTAACCTAACCTAACCTAACCTAACCCTTAACCTAACCTAACCTAACCTAACCTAACCCTTAACCTAACCTAACCCAACCTAACCTAACCTAACCTAACCTAACCCTTAACCTAACCTAACCTAACCCCTAACCTGCTGCCCCGCTGCCCCGCCGCCCCGCCCCGCTGCCCCGCCCCACTGCCCTGCCCCACTGCCCCGCCGCCGCCCGGCTGTCACCCCGCTGCCCCGCCGCCCTGCCGCCCTGCTGCCCCGCCACCCCGCTGCCCCGCCACCCTGCCCCACTGCCCCGCTGCCCCGACGCCCCGCTGCCCCGCTGTCCAGCCCCGCCGCCCCACTGCCACGCCCCGCTGCCCCGACGCCCCGCTGCCCCGCCGCCCCGCCCCGCAACTGCCCCACTGCCCCGCCCCGCTGCCCCGCCGCCCCGCCGCCCCGCTGCCCCGCTGCCCCGACGCCCCGCTGCCCCGCTGCCCCGCCCCGCAACTGCCCCACTGCCCCGCCCCGCTGCCCCGCCACCCCGCCCCGCTGCCCTGACGCCCTGCTGCCCCGCTGTCAAGCCCCGCCGCCCCGCTGCCCCGCCCCGCTGCCCCGCATCCCGCTGCCCCGCCGCCCTGCTGCCCCGCCGCCCCGCTACCCCACCTCGCAACTGCCCCGCATCCCCGCCCCGCCCCGCTGCCCCGCTGCCCCGCCCCGCTGCCCCGATGCCCTGCCGCCCCGCTGCCACGCCGCCCCGCTGCCCCGCCCCGCAACTGCC
>JAWZYT010003152.1:12500-17500 GCA_034508575.1 Petrolisthes manimaculis | reverse complement strand
GATTGGGTTAGGTTAGGTTGGGTTTGGTTGGGTTGGGTTGGGTTGGGTTGGGTTAGATTGGGTTAGGTTGGGTTGGGTTGGGTTGAGTTAGATTGGGTTGGGTTGGGTTGGGTTGGGTTGAGTTAGATTTGGTTAGGTTAGGTTGGGTTGGGTTGAGTTAGATTGGGTTGGGTTGGTTTGGTTGGGTTTGGTTATATTGGGTTAGGTTAGGTTAGGTTGGGTTGGGTTATATTGGGTTATATTGGGTTAGGTTAAGTTAGGTTAAGTTAAGTTAAGTTAAGTTATATAATAATAATATATATTTTATAGTTAATTTCTATTTACAGTAATATTTCAACTGTTCACCCTTAAGGGGGCCTCATCACACACACACACACACAGACACACACACACACACACACACGTATTTCAAAATATCATAAAACGGAAAGAAAATTGAATGTATTTGAATTTTAGGAGTAACTAGTTTACTCCAAAGTTCTCGAGACAACAGGATTACTAATGAATTCTAATGGTAACACTGTTTCCTTGGACCTACAGGATGAAACCATTTACTTCAATAATTAGACTCGTATCTCTATAGGAATAGCAGTGCTATCCTATTTAAGATAATTACTCTAGATTACTGTAATTTGGGGTAATTTAAGGTAAAGTTTGGACAATCTAAGGTAATAGTTATCGATTCTTCCGTAATTACATGGGTATTCATAAAAGAAAATGCATTGCTATAAAAAACTATTATAATTACATAAAATTATCGTGTGTCAAGGGTTAAAAATATATGAAAATGATGAGGTAGTTGAGGATTTAAGGAAATTTGTCTCCATCTAAGGTAATGTTCAACCCAGTTTTTAAGGTAATACCATAAATACTTTTATGAGAATAGAATCAGTTTACAATTACCTCCGTGGGGTAAAGACGTGGTAAGAGTTGTTCATAATTATTTTATTGTCAAGTAAGTTTATATAAGTTTATAGTAATGTGTTTAATTAACTATGTGTCTGTGTATATGTACTGAAAAAAACATATAAAGAAGTGAAGTATTATTATTATTATTATTATTATTATTATTATTATTATTATTATTATTATTATATTATTATTATTATCATTATTATTATTATTATTATTATTACTATCATTATTATTATCATTATTATTATTATCATTATCATTACTATCATTATTATTATTATTATTATTAATATTATTATTATTATTATTATTATTATCATTATTATCATTATTATTATTATTATCATTATTATTATTATTATTATTATTATCATAATTACTATCATTATTATTATCATTATTATTATTATCATTACTATCATTATTATTATCATTATTATTATTATCATTATTATTATTATTATCATTATTATTATTATTATTATTATTATTATCAGTATCATTATTATTATTATTATCATCATTATTATTATTATCATCATAAATATTATTATTATTATTATTATTATTATTATTATTATTATTATTATTATTATTATTATTATTATTATTATTATTATTATTATTATTATTATTAATTTTCTTTTCAACAGGTCAACTCAGCTAGTACTACTACTACTACTACTACAACTACCACCACTACTACTACTACTACTACTACTACTACTACTACTACTACCACCACTACTACTACTACTACTACTACTACTACTACTACTACTATACTATTACTACTACTACTACTACTACTACTACCACCACTACTACTACTACTACTACTACTACTACTACTACTACTACTACTACCACCACTACTACTACTACTACCACTACTACTACTATACTATTACTACTACTACTACTACCACCACTACTACTACTACTACTACTACTACTACTACTATACTATTACTACTACTACTACTACTACTACTACTACTACTATACTATTACTACTACTACTACTACTACTACTACTACTACCACCACTACTACTACTACTACTACTACTACTATACTATTACTACTACTACTACCACTACTACTACTACTACTACCACTACTACTACAACTACTACTACTACTACTACCACTACTACTACAACTACTACTACAACTACTACTACTACCACTACTACTACTACTACTACTAATAATAATAATAATACCACTACTACTACTACTACCACTACTACTACTACTACTACTACTACTACTACTACTACTACTACTACTACTACTACTACCACTACTACTACTACTACTACTACTACCACTACTACTACAACTACTACTACAACTACTACTACTACCACTACTACTACTACTACTAATAATAATAATAATAATACCACTACTACTACTACTACCACTACCACTACTACTACTACTACTACTACTACTACTACTACTACTACTACTACTACTACTACTACCACTACTACTACTACTACTACTACTACTACTACTACCACTACTACTACTACTACTACTAATAATAATAATAATAATAATACCACTACTACTACTACTACCACTACTACTACTACTACTACTACTACTACTACTACTACTAATACCACTACTACTACTACTACTACTACTACTACTACTACTACCACTATTACTACTACTACTACCACTAATACCACTACTACTACTACTACTACTACTACTACTACTACTACTATTACTACCACTACTACTACTACTACTACTACTATTACTACCACTACTACTACTACTACTACTACCACCACCACTACTACTACTACTACTACTACTACTACTACCACTACTACTACTACTACCACTCCTCTCCCCCCTTCCCCCTCCCCTTCCCTCCCCTCCCCTCCCCTCCCCCCCCTCCCCCTCCCCCTCCTCCAACGGTCATTCTCACACATACATACATACATACATACATACATACACTCTCTCTCATACACACATACATACATTCATACACACTTATACATGCACACATTCTCTTTCTCTCTCACACGCATGTGTGTGAGAGAGAGAGAGTGTGTGTGTATTTATTTTTATCTTTATCTATCTATCTTTATCTATCTATCTCTATCTATCTATCTTTATCTCTATCTATCTATCTTTATCTATCTATCTTTATCTATCTATCTTTATCTATCTATCTTTATCTGTCTATCTTTATCAGTCTATCTTTATCTATTTATCTTTATCTGTCTATCTTTATCTATCTATCTTTATCTGTCTATCTTTATCTATTTATCTTTATCTATCTATCTATCTTTATCTGTCTATCTTTATCTGTCTATCTTTAACTATCTATCTTTATCTATCTATCTTTATCTGTCTATCTTTATCTGTCTATCTTTATCTGTCTATCTTTATCTTTCTATCTTTATCTATCTATCTTTATCTATCTTTATCTATCTATCTTTATCTGTCTATCTTTATCTATCTATCTTTATCTATCTATCTTTATCTATCTATCTTTATTTGTCTATCTTTATCTGTCTATCTTTATCTGTCTATCTTTATCTCTTTCTATCTTTATCTATCTATCTTTATCTATCTATCTTTATCTATCTATCTTTATCTATCTATCTTTATCAGTCTATCTTTATCTATCTATCTTTATCTATCTATCTTTATCTATCTATCTTTATTTGTCTATCTTTATTTGTCTATCTTTATCTGTCTATCTTTATCTATCTATCTTTATCTGTCTATCTTTATCTATCTATCTTTATCTATCTTTAGTTGTCTATCTTTATCTATCTATCTTTATCTTTATCTATCTATTTCTATCTCTATCTATCTTTATCTATCTATCTTTATCCATCTATCTTTATCTATATCCATCTATCTTTATCTTTACCTATCTATCTTTGTCTATCTATCTTTATTTATCCATCTATCTTTATCTATATCCATCTATCTTTATCTTTATCTATCTATCTTTATCTATCTATCTCTATCTATCTTTATCTTTACCTATCTATCTTTGTCTATCTATCTTTATCTATCTATCTTTATCATATCTATCTATCTTTATCTTTATCTATCTATCTTTATCTATCTTTGTCTTTATCTATTTATATTTATCTATCTATATTTATCTTTATCTATTTATCTTTATATATCTATCTTTATTTTTATCTATGTATTTTTATCTTTATTTTTCTATCTTTATCTATCTATCTTTGTCTTTACCTATCTATCGTTATCTCTATCTATCTATCTTTATCTCTATCTATCTATCTTAATCTATCTATCTATCGTTATCTCTATCTATCTATCTTTATCTTTATTGTCAAAGATAGGGAGAGAGAGATAGAGATAAAGATATATATATATATATATATATATATATAGAGAGAGAGAGAGAGAGAGAGAGGAGAGAGAGAGAGAGAGAGAGAGAAATAAATCCTGTACTGAACCTGTGTGTGTATGTGCGTGTGTATGTATGTGTGTGTATGTGTGTATGTGTATGTGTGTGTGCATGTATGTGTGTATGTGTATGTGTACATATGTATGTGTGCGTATGTGCGTGAGAGAGAGAGAGAGAGAGAGAGAGAGAGAGAGAGAGAGAGAGGAATGTGTCGTGCGTATGTGTGTGTGAGTAGGAAAGTGATGTATCTCTCTCTCTCTCTCTCTCTCTCTCTCTCTCTCTCTCTCTCTCTCTCTCTCACGCACATACGCACACATACATATGTACACATACACATACACACATACACACACATACATACACACACACATACACATACACATACACATACATACACACACAAACACACACATACACACACAGACACACACCCCTACCGTACACACCCACACACACACCCACACCCACACACCGTACACACCCACACACACAGACACCGTACACACACATACACACACACACACCGTACACACAGCCACCACCACCCATACACATATTCCTCCCACCAATCTCTTTACTTCACTCACTGTCTACGGTCTAAACTACAATTCCTAGAAACTTATACTTCGTTTCATTCTAAGCAACAACTCTT